>JANHMN010001213.1:0-10388 GCA_030674055.1 Rhabdomys pumilio
CCCAGCTCTAACCCAACTAGTAACACCCACCACACACAGTTCTGAAACAACCAAGATAATAGGAAAGACAGACTCCAGTCAGAGACAGTGCAGGTAGCACTAAGGAGATTCAGATGGTGAAAGGCAAGTGCAAGAACATAAGCATCAGCAACCCAGGGCACTTGGCATCATTAGAACCCAGTTCTCCCACACTAGATAGGCTTGAATTCCCCATATCACCAGAAAAGCAGGATTCAGATTTTAAATCACTTCTAATGATGTTGATAGATGACTTTAAGAAGGATATAAATACTCTCAAAAACTATCAAAACAACACTCTCAAAGGATTTGAGAAGAACACAAGCAAACAAGTAGAAGCCCTTAAAGAGAAAATGCAAAATTCCCTTAAAGAATTACAAGAGAACACAACCAAACAGGTGAAGGAATAGAACAAAATCATCCAGGACATAAAGATGGAAGTAGAAACAATAAAGAAATCACAAAGGGAGACTACCCTGGAGATAGAAAACCTATGTAAAAAATCAGGAGTCATAGATGAAAGCATCACCAACAGAATACAAGGGATAGAGGGAGAATCTCAGGTGCTAAAGATACCATAGAAAATATTGACACAACTGTCAAGGAAAACTCAAAATGCAAGACGTTCTTAATACAAAACATCCAGGAAATCCAGGACACAATGAGAAGAACAAACCTAAGGAAAATAGGTATAGAAGAGAGTGAAGATTCCCAACTTAAAGGGCCAATAAATATTTTCAACAAAATTATAGAAGAAAACTTCCCTGACCTAAAGAACGAGATGCCCATTAACATACAAGAAGCCTACAGAATACAAAATAGACTAGACCAGGAAAGAAATACCTCTCGTTACATAATAATCAAAACACCAAATGCACAAAACAAAGAAAGAATATTAAATGCAGTGAGGGGAAAAGGCCAGGTAACATATAAAGGCAGAACTATCAGAATTACACCAGACTTCTCACCAGATACTATAAAAGCAAGAAGATCCTGGACAGATGACATACAGACCCAAGAGAACACAAATGCCAGCCCAGGCTACTATACCCAGCAAAACTCTCAATTACCATAGATGGAGAAACCAAGATATTCTACGACAAAACCAAATTTACACAATATTTTTCCACAAACCCAGCATTACAAAGAGTAATGACCGGAAAGCTCCAATACAAGGAGGGAAATTATACCCTAGAAAGAGCAAGAAAGTAATCCTCTTCCAAAAAATCCAAAAGTAGATAGCCACACAAAGATAATTCCACCTCTTATAACAAAAATAACAGGAAGGAACAATCACTGTTCCTTAATATCTCTTAACATCAATGGACTCAATTCCACAATTTAAAGACATAGGCTAACGGACTGGATATGTAAACAGGACCCAGCATTTTGCTGACTACAGGAAACCCACCTCAGTAGCAAAAACAGACACTACCTTAGAGTAAAGGCTGGAAAACTATTTTTTCAAGCAAATGGTCCTAAGAAATGAGCTGGAGTAGCCATTCTAAAACCTCCAGCCCGAGTACACAAAGGGAGAGATTCATGGCTCTACCTGAATAGGTAATTGAGGGTGGCCTTGCCAGACATCAGTGGAAGTAGAGAGCCTTGGTACATGAAAGTTTAGATTCCCTAGTGTTGGGGAATTTGAGAGCAGGGAGGTGGGAATGGGAGGATGGTGGGAGTACACTCTCATAGAAACTCCCACAATTATATGGATTAGACATGACAGAGGCAGGCCTCCAGAAGACTAGATTACAGAATTTAAACAAAAAATTACCTTGATACTAAAATTTGTTTTAAGAACTGTATATTGCACAATACACAGCCTTCATGTGTCTACTCATCAAGCAGGCTGAGCAGACCTGCTCAAACCTCTGATGTCCTGGAATTCCAGCTGGATGCAGTGAAGACACAAACATCAGAGGCTTATCAATTTACTCTCCTCCCACCCCCGCATCTCTTCTAATATCTAAATGCCCTTAATCAGTTTGAAGAAGTTAATGAAGAATCGGAGCCCCTATTTTGTGTGAAGCTGTGGCCACAGTCGGGACAAACCTAAGGCTTCTCGACTATGTGGATGTGCTGGTGCTGCATAAGGTTGGAGCTCTACCTAAAGTGAATGCATTCTGAGCAGGAGAATGGCTTCTCGCCTGTGTGGATGCTCCAGTGCTACACCAAGTGCGAGCTCTGGGAAAAGGTCTTGCCACAGTCAGTACAGGCATTTGGCCACTCGCCTGTGTGCTTGCATTGGTGCTGTGTCAGCTTCGACCAGTGGTTAAAGCTTTTGCCACTCTCAGTGAAGATGTAGGGTGCAGGTGGCCATGGCCAGGGTAGGGGCCCAGGAGGCGGTGCAGACTGAAGTGGGGATAGCTTGGTCAGGGGCCAGCTGGGGACATCGTCCTCATCCAGATGAGGATGTCCACTGCAAAGCAAGAGGGAAGGAGGTAAGTCAGAGGTGGCAGACACACAGGAAACGTCCATGTGCAAGCCAATGGATTTCAGCTTAGTGGGTGGCCCAGGGCAGCTTACCCTTTTCTGGTTCCTCCAACCCAGGGAATGCTGGGATGTACCAATCCATATCTCATACACCTTATCCCATGGGACACCAACCACTTGAGATATTTCAAGTATTTTTCTGTTCATAACCCATCTTCCTAATACTTGTTCTCCTTCTGAGTGGATGTTCTCTCTGCCAGCCTTTTTCTGAACCTACAAACCAATGCCTAAGGCTACCGGGCCCTCATCAAAGTCTACTGACCAAAGCTATAGATGGCCAAGGACAGGGGAACAAGTAGAAGCAAACACAAGTGACACCTGAAACACAATGAGGATGGAAAGGCCAGGCCTGCAGTCTAGGAAGTAATGGTGTCACATTTGGACAATTATGACTGCAGGGTGGGAAACAGAAAGGGAGGAACAAGTTGGAAAAAGAAGGTGGGATACCATCTTAGGAGGTATGCTAGCAACCTGTATCTGGGCATGCAAGTCTCACCCTCACAGATATTAACCTCTATTGCAAATTAAGTTGGATTGCCCCACCACCACCACCATGGACAACTAGAATCAAGGACTGTGTCTCTCATCAAAAACTGTAGTAGAGGCTGTGGGGAATCTGTCTTATTAAGTCTCTTGAAGAAAGTCCCTTAGTGCTCCTGGACACATAAGCTAAGCTAGAGCTGTCAGCCCCTAACCCCTAGTCCTGACCTCATCCTTGCAGGCCTTGAAAGTGCAGGGTCTGGGGAGTGGGGTGGGAGTAGGGGGCCTGCAAACTTCTTTCTGACTCCACAAAGTTCCCAGCTGGGAGTTTGGGAACCCCAGACTTGTTTCTCATCCGGGCTGGGGGCCTCAACTTAGGCTGTGTTTTCTCACCCCTGAGCAGTGCATCAGTGCTTCCCACAAGCCCAACACACCTGATGGCAGTAGGGTAAAATGCAGCATAGCCCTCTGGGTTTCTCTGCTCAAGTGGAGGTCACACACCATGGTGCCGATACAGAAGTGGAACCTCAAGTCCATGTACTTGGAGTTGTCAGGATTGTGCCAAACGTTTATTGCAACCCCACCAAGATGGGTATGTGGCAGTGTACAGGTGGAAGTGACAACAACCTTGGGCCATGACATCAGAACCTGAGGAACACTAAAGTAATGTGATGTAAGAAAGAATTTATTAACATGGAGGAAGCCAATACCATCAGCTCCAGGTGTCAGACACACAACTTGGCCAACTGTGCCATCTCATGAGCTTTCTTGTCATCAGCCTAGAATCACTAGGCAGAAGGAGAAGGAGAGTGTTGTTGGGCCAGGATGGGTCTTACCCAACAAACGTGGGCACCACATAACCCACAAGAGAGTTTTTCAACTCAAAAATACTTTATTAAACAAATACAATACATGTTGCCAACACTTAAAAGCGAATAATTTTATAGTTAGCCCATCCCACCTTCCCTAATCTTACCATGTAGCCTCAGATTCTCCTTCCCAGTCCTTCCCTCATTCATTACAACTTCCAGACCTTGGGTTTGGAGGCTCACACATGGAAGGAACAACCATGAAGCAGACACAGTACTATTGGAACCAGAGCGGGATATGGGGCACAAAGGGGTGCTCAACAACAGCTAGCTGCTGACATGAGACAAAAGATGGCTCCAAGGATCTGGGTGATCCTACTAAGAGGACCCTTAGGGACCTGAACACCAGCCTCTCATTCTAAGATGGAAGTGTGGGGCTCTTGGAGGGCAAGTTGCAGGTGTCCAGTCACCCCAGAGTCACAAAGGATGCTTCCCTGGTCTGGTGGGAAAGCACTGGGGTTTGTTGAGGGACCACCAAGGCCACCTCATCTGGGTTCTCATGACTGGCCATCTGCTGGTCCTCATAATCCAGTAGCCCCAGAGACCAAGCTTCTTCCCAAAGCTCCATGTCTGTTGGAAAGATACAAAACAGAAAGACAGAGATTACAGATGTTGAACAGAACAAAGAACTTTCCAAAACAGGCAGTCACCCAGCCAACAGGAGCCTGCACCAAGACAGTGGTGGCTCGAGCTGCAGCACCCCTGACTCTAGATATAGAGTTCAGCCTCCATTTGCTACCCAGGCCACAGACACCCTCCCAGACCCCTGCCCAGCTCCCTCCAGCTAGAAACAGGCAGAACAAGTCCATGACTCAGTTTCCTCATCGATAAAGTGGAGGACAGGGGTATATGCGGTTTCAACATGACCATGCAGATCTGACACTTGCTGGAAGAGGCCCATATGCCTTTACAGCTACAACACTCAGTTAAAGGATTCCTTCAAACAAGGATGCTCAAGGACAGCGGGGAGAACAGTGTCAGAAGACTATCTATTTCTACATCAACATATGAGAAACAAGAAGGAATTTCAAGGGCCATGCATAGTGGAGCATGCTTTAAATCCCAGGAGTTGGGAGGGAAGAAGGGCAGGGTGGTTTCTTTGAGTTCGAGGCAAGCCTGGTCTGCAGAGTGATACAGGACAGCCAAAAGCTACACAGAGAAACACTCTCTCAAACCCACAAAACACCCACACAAAAATAGAATTTCCTACACAGAAATCCTATACCTCCTGTATCAAACATAGTGGACCTACTAGCTACCTAAATTTATACCCCAAGATAACTGCAGGCAGCAGGGATGAACAAGCCTGACCCACAAGGTAATAGTTAACTAACTCACAGGTCTTCTAGGTCATCCAGTGGAAAGCCCTGGGGAGGTCTAGCCCTTGAGAGCTCCCTGAACCACAGGTTCTCTACCAGTCCAGCTACCTCGGCCCCCTCAGCTGTGTTCCTCCTGGCTCCTGAGAGCCTTTAAGCACGTGTTGATGGCTGTCCATGCAAGACTATGTTTGAGGTGAGAGTCACCTTTTCAAAAGATGTGGGAAGCCGACAGAAGGCGGCTATCATCCTTGCAGCCATCTTGAGCCATGTACCCTGACAAGAGACTTGTTTACAACAGTCTACAACAGCTGAGCACACTCTGATAACATCTTGTTTTAGATACCCAGGATCTTCCCTTATGTGGGAGAGACTTAAAGGTGTGAGACTTAAAGGCATAACTTAAAGGTGTGACTTAGAGACAAGAATTAAAGGTGTAACTTATAGTCATGATTTAGAAGTGAGACATATAAAAGGTGAAAGGCAGACAGAAGAAGAAAACTTGGAACTGGAAACAGACTAGCAACTTAGAACTGGGATGAAAACTTGAGACTTATTCCAGCTGGACTGGGATTAGGTCTTAAGACTTGGTACTAAAAACTAGGAACTTGAGACTTGGGACTTGGACTAGGAAGAGAAACTTGAGAATAAACTAAACTGAATCACACTCTGTCTGGTCTTCATTCTTCGCACCTGTCCTCTCCCTCTCTCTCTCTCTCTCTCTCTCTCTCTCTCTCTCTCTCTCTCTCTCTCTCTCTCTCCCTGAACCCTGACCCACAGACGAGGTCAGAAATATGAGCCAGAACAATTTAACCCCCAAAGCTTGGGGTAGTGTGCGCTCTAACCATTTTGGCCCCCAAGCTATTGGCAGTGTGGCTTCCAACTTTGATAGAGCGGTCTCCAACAAAAAGGCCTGTCTATACACCCCTTGCCATCCTCAATTTTAGTGCCCCTTCATGTTGTGCCAAGTTAGTCTGTCTTCAGACATCTATTCCTAGGTCAGCACTACCCATGGGACCTCCAGCACCCTCAGCAGCACCAGGAAGCCCAAGTGCTCCAGAGAACAATGGTATGAATGAAACCACAGGTGAATGAAGCTGGACCAAGGAGAAACTTAAAAGACAAAACTCGATGAATCACGGTAGTTGGTCCTGCCCCAGGAGGGGGAACCACACAAAAAGATCAAAGAGACCCAAGTGCACTCCAGTTGCTGCAGAAAGGTCTGAACTGCTCTGTGAATATGCACAAGGTGACTTATGTGGCCCAAGAGATGCATGCAAAGACTTATAAAATTGACACCTGATGACATCTCCAGAAGCTACTAGGTGAGAAAGTGGCATACTTTAAAGGGGAAAACCTAGGAGGCTGGACAAAATGTCAGCAAACCACAGGAGCCCATTCTAAAACAACCACATGAATATGTGGTAGTTGGGGCAGAGGGTGTCCAGATATGGCAGTCATGAGTCATAAAAGTATGACACCAATAGGGTCCTTCTGCTCATAGAAGTCGAGACTAAGAAAAAACACATCGAGATGGGTATGGCCCTCATGCCTCACTGGCCAATGAGAGGAGGACCAGAGCCATTACAAGGCCCCCTTTAATTACTGGAGGTCAAGCCTCTATTCCCACCTTGGCAAAATTAGAATCACCATGGCCCTTCTATACTTGAGGAAGGGAGGAGATGTCAGGTGCAGCCCTGCTTATTCATTGAAAGCTTAAAATCAGCCATAAGCCGAAAATCAGCAATAGGCCTGACTTACATGCCTGCTAACACAAAGTCTTGGGTCTCTGTGTAAAAACACTGAAACAGATGGCTATAAGCTATTGTAAACAGGCAGCTTTTGTGGAAATTTTCCAGCCTGAGTAGTCATAGACTTTGTAAATAGGCAGCCTTGGTGAATAGTACCAACATAGATATGGACAAGTGAATCATGAGCAGAGTCATAATGACCTGTCCCCTGAACAATTACCCAGCTGATACCCTGTTCTGAAAGATCCCCTTGAACACCTATTCTCCTTGCTATCCCCTTACCCACATCCTGCATTTTTGTGTTTATAACCCCTGTGTTAAAAAGTAAAAATTACGATTTGATAATTTAAAAAAGAGATAGAGAAAAGAAGTTGAGTCCAAATCTCTTCCATTCTATTCCTTTTCCTCATCTGACAACCTTAAGGACTATACAACAGAATAGGTAGTTGTGTGGGCAAAAGCTGACAAAATGGCAGAACTTCACCAGAACACACCATCTGGCAAGGAATGTTTTCAGCTCAAAGTCTGTGGAGACAGGAATGACTCCCTTTTCTTCGAAAGCAAGAGCATAGATTCCTCTTGAAACATGGACTTCCTGTTCCTTGGGAGTAAACTATCTTATCAGAGACAAGAGTCAAGGACACAAACAATCCTCCTCATACCCACTCCATATTAAAACTCTAGTCACCAGCTCAGAACAAACACCAGGCCCAATCACCCATGAGGCCTTGCTTTCACATGATACACATACATGTAAGGAGGCACCTAAACCCTCTTTTAGTCCATCTGCTTTATGTCAGCTTCTTTCTCAGACATAGCACTGAACTCTACAAAGGAGAAAGTTCTGTCTTCCCTAAACAAGACCCAACACTACCAGGCCCCCAGGCGGTACACCATGACCACCAAAACTCCAAAGGAAGCTAGATGGAGTGGTGTACACCTGTTAATACCATCACCTGAGAAGTAGAGGCAGGATTATTAGAATATCCAGGCACACCTCAGCTACATAATGCATACCAAACTACTGGGTTACATGAGATCTTGTCTTTAAAGTGAAACAATCAAGAGAACTCCACAAGGAGAACTTGCAAGTACACTGGGGAAAAGTCAGATGGCACTGCAGTTCTGGAAAACAGCCCATTTCTCAATCGGTAAGCAGTTATCAAGTAACCTTATAGTCCCATTCTTGGCATACACCCAAAGAAACCACCCACCTGCACAACATCATGAGTGGACAGGCATGCAACGCTGTGTGTGGCAGCTAAAACGCAGACACCAAATGCAAGAGAAACAAACAAGGACTAAGCCTATTATTCCATATGCATGGACTTCTCAAGGTCATTAAGTCCAGGGCAACATGGTTGCAAGGAATGCCAAAGGTCACTAAGCCAGGAGTCACGTGGTATATGGCTCCATATGCATACACTGCCTAACATCACAGAGTCCAGCGTGACCAGGAATAGGTTTCTGTGCATGAACTGACCAAGATCACTTAGCTGACGATCAAACAAACCCAGTCACATGGTAAATGATCCTGTGAGAGTGAAGTACCCCAGGTCACTAAGACCAGGGTCACATGGTGTATGAGTCCAAGGGTATGGACTCTCTAGACAAGTGTGCAGACAAGAAGCAGACTAGCGAGTGACTGCAGTGGCAGTGACCATGAAGAGATGTGGGCTTCCTGACAGGTAATGCAAACATTCAAGATTAGACAGTGGTGACCGCTATGCAACTCTGAATATATTAATATATCACCCAACTGTGTGCTTGCTTTAAAGCAACACGTTTTCAGGAGTGGCAGTAGTGGCACACTGCTTTAATCCCAGCACTAGGGAGGCAGAGGCAGGCAAATCTGAGGTCCAGGCCAGCCTGGTCTAAGAAGTAGATTCCAGGACAGCCTGGGCTGTTACACAGAGAACTCTTGTCTCAGGGGAAAATAGTAATAATAATTATAATTATAATAATTACCAGCACATTTTCAGCACACAAATGCCTTTAATAGAAAGTAAACTGTTTTCGAAGTACACAAGTACCTAAGAGAGGTAAGGGGGGCAGACTTGAGGTTCAGGTACTGTCAGGAGTCAAAGAGGTGGGATAGAGGGTTGGCCTATGAAAGGCAGTTGCTAACTGTGATATCCTGTTCTCACTGAAACAAGCTTAAGTTGCTGGAAATTCCCAGCTCCATACAACTTCCTACAGGAAGGAGGGCTGACTGTAGGTAGGAAGTAGGGTAAGCCTACCTGTGTTCTCCTCACATCACCCATGAAGAATGACTTCAGTCGTCAGAGAGGACAGCCTCTTTCCCCAAACCAGGACACATTTTATACTGACCAGGCAGTGGAGCAACCCCCAAGGAAACTGATGCCCCAAAGAGAGCTGGCAGGGTTACAGGCAAGGATGCAGAACCTAACCTGTGCCAGTTGGACTGGTTTGCTAGCCTGGCCAAATTCTTCCTACTGATATCATGATGTCTCCCTTCAAATGGTCACATTTCAAATGTTCTGAGTCACCTATATGAATGCAATTTGGGTTTGCAGAATCTGCCTAATTATAGGAAAAGTTCAGCTGTCTTCTAAGGTCAGTGAGCAAGAAATGCAAAAGTAAGGGCAGCTTTCAAAGCCAAGGACAATGGGAGTCATGAGGACAATCCATGGGTTGGGGGCATAGCCAACAGGAGGCAGCCTAGCTTATCTACAGGCCATGTGCTGCTGCTGTTGACTATTGTGTAAGTTCCTCTGAACCAAGGGAGCACACAAGTCCACAACGCTGGTGGGGCCAGGATATAGGAAGGGTCGACTCCTGTCCTGGGGGTGACATACCATAATAAAATATACTTGAAGGGGCTGGGGAGATGGAAAACAGCCAGAAAAAGCCTGTCACACAGCAGAAAGACAGAAGTCCAGTCCCCAGGACCCATGTAAGAGCTGGACATGGCAGAACACCCAAAATCCACTGCTGCAGATTGGAGACACAGGATTTGCTGGGGCTTGCTGGCCAGGCAGTCTAGCAAAATCAGGAGCTTCAAGTACACTCAACGACAGTTTTAAAATGAAGAAAATAACTGGGAATGACTTTCCAGCAATGTCTGTTCTCCACAAATACACACAAAGTGCCCTGAAATTTTTAACTTCAGAAAGGGAAAGCAATCTATTCTTGCTGCCTTGTTACATAACTTTTGCTTTGCCCCAGGTCCCTGCAGACACACTGCCAAAGGGGTAGAGTAGGCCACACAATACAGGAACCTGAGTTTATCTGTGGAGTGAGGCAGATCTTCACCAAGTCTCAAAGGTGCTCCTTATGTCTGCCTCCTCTAGATAGTAGAGTTGTAGGACCATCTAAGTGCTGCTGAGAGCAGGACAGAGTGCTCTACAAGAGCTGACAGCACTTAGCCGACTTAAGCAAACAAGCTGAGAGCAGGCCTGATACCAGACAGAGGCACACACCTCTCTGCACCTGGA
>JANHMN010001214.1:0-12168 GCA_030674055.1 Rhabdomys pumilio
TCTCTCTCTCTCTCTCTCTCTCTCTCTCTCTCTCTCTCTCTCTCTCTTTGTGTGTGTGTGTGTGTGTGTGTGTGTGTGTGTGTGTGTCACTGTCACTTCAAGGAACAGAACTTCAGGTATATGGAAAAGTACCAATTCGACACATTGTTAGGTGATGGGATTGAGGATTTTATATGACAAATCCCTCTTTGCACATGTTTTGATATTCATTGTGTTTGCTGAATATAGTCTACTATTGAATTCTCCTGCATAGAAGTTTTATCCAAAATATTTCTCACCTAGAGTAACTAGTTTTGCTAAATATCCGATAGCTGCCTCCTCCTTACATATATACATAATAAACTTTTCTCTCTTCTTCTTTGTGGCTATTAACCTGTGTCCCATGTTAAACTCTGTGGAATAAATCTGTTGAGCTTTCTAGACACAGTGATTCAACATTGCAGATCATATCCCTGTGATCACATCTGAATACAGTTTTTCAACAGATCCCTTTACAATTTGCTTTCTGTCTTTTAAATATTGCCTTGACACAACAGTCAGATCTATTTATGGAAACATGCTGAAAATGACAATTTTAAGACAATCTTTTTTGTAAACAAGAAGGAAGTATTTTGAATCTTTTACTTGAAGAGTATTAATAATTTCATTAAGAATGAAAATTGCCAGTGCATTAAGTACTATTATTATATCAGTAATACTTCACAAATAACATTCTATGAATGTAGATGGAAAGAAGTTTATCTGAAATATAAACTATACTTAGAATTGTGTCTTTCACAATTCTATCAAGAGAGATTTTGGAACTCCAAGAGAGAACTGTCTTGAAAGATAGCTGTTTGAAATCTGTCTCCAGCAGAACATAGGCAATCAGCATGTAATCTGTGATTTGACTTTGAGTTATTCATTCATTACTGCCAGATAGCCTTTCCTGAGTTTGCCTCTGCAAGCCAAGGCTCATCCTTTTCACTTCATTCAGTTTTGGTTTCTTGAGCTGTGATGAGTAATTTTAGTTCTATAAAATCTAAGTTGTAAATTGTTGACCTTAATTCTGAGGAAAAGAGATATCTATTCAGAAAATATTTTCGAATAGATAGATGATAAAAAATTTGAATATACATAGATATATAGTAGATATATTATATGTACATATATACACATACCTAAATAAATATTTACATATATACATATGTAATCTATGAATGTATTTTCTGAATAAGATTCCATATATATATATAAAATCTAGGTTTATTTCTATGTACTGATATTTATCTATCCTCCATCTATAATTATATTAATATATATAGGATATAAATTTATATGTTTTATATATATGTATGTATGACATATAGATATTATTATAAGTTTTGATATAGATATAGTAAGGGGTAGAGTCTATGATTGGATATAGTCTATTATAATAGCTTCAGTATTTTGATTTTAATGTTTATTATTTTAATCCCTTTTAGATAGTTTTTGTAAAATGTTAAAACTACAAATTTGAATTTAACTATCATTTCTGGAATGTTTTTACTAGAGTTTTGAGGAGATAGATAGATAGATAGATAGATAGATAGATAGATAGATAGATAGCAATATGCCTTCTGAAATAAGAATACGTTGACTTATTATTTTATTATAAGTACCACTTTTATTTTCTTCTTTTGCTACTTGCAGAAGGTAGAATGAGGAATACAATATTGAGTAGGTAATGGTAAAATAGACATCAGTATCACATTTTTTGACAATGAGAGCATATAATGGTATGCTGTTGGCAGTATGATTTATATCTGTAGTTTTTTAAATTACTTAAATAATTTATGTACATCCCAAATCTTATATCCTCCCCAGTACACCCTCATAATGTCTCTCCTCCCATCCCTGCTCCCCTTCTTCTCTGAAAAGATGTGCCCCACCTGGATATTCTTCCATGCTGCACATCAAGTGTCTGTGGGGTTAGGAACTTCAATTGCCATAGAAATCAGAAAAGGCAACCCTATGTGATGGTGGCCTCATTCTAGCCCATGTCTGCTGTCTGTAGTTGCTCAGTTTCTGACTACTTCCAATTATGAAAGTTAGTCAACTTGTTTGGTACTGCTATGGAGTTTTTATCTCCTTCATGGCCTTTAACCTTTCTCCTAACTTTTCTGTAAGAGTTGCTGACCTTTATCTAATGTTTGGCTGTTGGAATCTACATCTGTTTTAGTCAGCTGATGTAAATAGCCTCTTAGAGGACACTTCCGGTCTTCTGTCTGAAAAAATAACCAGATATCATTGCCACTGTCAGGGACTGGTTCTTGGGCATGTGATGAGTCTCAATTTGGGCCACTTACTGGTTGTCCATTACATCATTCTCTGTTCTACTTTTGTTTCTACATAGATTTTAGACAGGACAAACTTTAATTCAAATATTTGGTTGATGGGTTGGTGACGTTAACCCTCTACTAGGAGTCCTCCCTGGCTGGTGGAGGTGACCTCTTCTGGTTTCATGGATGCATTGTTAGGCATCATGTTCACAACCATTGACTCTGGGGAGCATCCTCAATCCCAACAGATATCTGGGGCTTAATAGAGATTACCCCCACTCCCTCCATCAACGAGTGCAGAATTACTTCCATTATCATGTAATGCTAGACCTCTCACCTGTCTCTTTGCAGAGCCGATTCTGGTCCACCAATTTCTCTCCCTTTACTCTCTTTCACCAACTTTTCTCCCTCACTCTGGTTCCTGAGTATGTATTTCTTTCTCTATGTAAGATTGAAGCATCTGCACTTGAATTATTCTTTTTGTTTAATTTTTGCATTGTGGAGTGTATCACATGCTTTGATACTTTATGGATAATATCCACTTATCAGTGAGCACATACTGTACATGCCCTTTTCAGTCTGGGATAGATCTTTTAGAATAATAGTTTTTAGTTCCATTCATTTGCCTGCAAAATTCATGATGTCCTTTTCTAAAAAAAAAAAAAATAGCAAAATAGTATTGCATTGAAAAAAAATAATTACATATTCTGCATCCATCCTTTAGTTGAGTGGCTTCAGAATTGTTCCCAGTTTCTGACTATTATGAATAATACTGCTATAAACATAGTGGAACTAGTGTCCTTGTGGTATGGTGGAACATCATTTGGTTATGTGACCTGCAGTATAACTGGGTCTTCAAGTAAAACTATTTCTAGTTTTCTGAGAAAACACTGGATTGATTTCCAAAGTGTTTGTACAACTTTGCAACCCAACCATTAATGAAGGAGTGTTCCCCTTGGTTTATATCTGTGGCAGTATGTGATATCGTTTGAATGTTTCATCTTAGCTATTCTGATTAGTGCAAAACCAAGTATCAATGTCTATGAATTGCATTTCCCTGATGACTAATGTTGCTGGACATTTCTTTAAGTCTTTGTCAGCTATATGAGATTCCTCTCCTGAGAATTCTATTTCGTTCCATTTTTTAATTGGGTTATTTTTTTTGGTGGAGTAAAATTTAGTTCTCTATATAATTTGGATATTAACCTTCTATTGGATGTACATTTAGGGAAGATCTTTTTCAAATCTGGTGGCTGTCATTTTGTCCTGTTGCCAGTGTATTTTATCTTACAGAATTCATTTCAGTTTCATGAGGTCTCATTTGTGATTGGTAGATTTTTGCTACTCAGTCATTGGTCTTCTATTAAGAAGTTGTGTCCTGTATAACTGCATTCAAGATTACTCCATAATTTTTCTTTTATTATATTTAGTATATTTAATTTTATATTGACATCTTAGATCCATTTGGAATATAGTTTTGTACAGTGTGATAAATAACAATCTATTTAATTCATCACATTCAGATATCCTGTTAGATCAGCACTATTTAGGGAAGATGCTCTCTTTTTTCCACTGTATGTAATTGGCTTCTTTCTTTTTCAAAATCAATTGTCCACCACTGTGCAGGCTTATTTCAGGTTCTTTGATTTGTTTACATTGATTATCCACTCTATTTCTATACCCATAACAGGCAGGATACAGCCTGTATACATAAACATGCCCCAGTTTACAGGAATGCCAAGGCAGTAAGGCAGGAGTCGGTGGGTTGGAAGGGAAGCAACATCATAGAAGTAGGGGGAGGGGAGATGAGATAGACCATTTCCAGAAAGAAAACTGTGAAAGGGGAAAACATTTGAAATGTAGATTGATAAAATATCCAACAAAAAACTATATGTTGCAAGCCAATAGCCAACATTATGTTAAAAAAAAATGAACCTTAAGCAGTTCAACTAAAAAGCAGAGTCAAGACAAAGCTTTACACTCTCTCCCTATGTTTGCAATATAGTGCTTGATGTTTTAGCTGGAGCAATAAGAAAACTAAAAGAAATCAAAGGGATACAAATGGGAAAACAAAGCATGGCAATCTGCAGATGATATGATAGTATACTTACGGCATGACAGAGTTTTACCAGAGAATATTTACAGCTCATAAACTCCTTCAGTGTAGAAGTGTTTTCAATACAAATACAATATATATCAGTATTACTACATGATACAAGTAATCAATGGGATGGTAAAGAAATTAAAGAAACCAGAACCAACAATAAACACAAATTACATAAATATAACTTCCTTACTTGATCAATGTGCAGGATGTTTTAATGTGTTTATTGGATTCATTTAGGAGTTATGTTATTTAATATACTGTCATCAATGTTCATAAGCAATATTGGTCTGAATTACTCTTTCTTAGTTGAATCTGTATGTGAATTAGATACCAGGGTGGCTTTGGTCTCATAGAATGAACTTCCAATGTTCCTTCTGTTTCTATTTTGTGGAATAATATGAAGAAAATTGGTATTAATTCTTCTTTGAAAGTATGGTAAGCCTTCCGGTCTGGACGTGAGCACTGAGTACTGAGCAGATCCCGGACCGCAGCTCTGCCCCCTACTTCTAAGAATCCAGAGGAAGTGGGGCCCTCAGGTGCTCTAACCCTGGCATTATCTTAGGTGAGAGGAAAGCAATGCTTGCCCCAAACTGGGAGTAACCGGGACGCACAAGGACCCAGGAAGTCACTCCTGTCACAGAGCACTGGTTCCTTCTGGTCTGGGCCTGAGCCCTGAACAGATCCTGGGTGGCAGCTCTGCCCCCAGTCTCTAAGAATTCAGAGGAAGTGGGACCCCCAGGTGCTCTGACTTTGGCATTATCTTAGGTAAGCAGGACAGCAAGGCCTATCCCAAACAGGGAGTAACTGGAACCCACTAGGACCCAGGAAGTCTCCTGGCCTGAGCAGATTTTGGGCCTCAGGTCCTACCCTAGTAGCAACACACACCCCACACAGTTCTGATAAAACCAAGATAATAGGAAAGACAGGCTCCAGTCAGAGAAAGGGCAGGTAGCATTAAGGAGATCCAGATGTCAAAAGGCAAGCACAAGAACATAAGCATCAGCAACCCAGGGTACTAGGCATCATTAGAACCTAGTTCTTCCACACAAGAAAGTCTTGAATTCCCCATAGTACTAGGAAAGCAAGAGTAAGACCTAAAATCACTTCTAATGATGATGAGAGAGAACTTTAAAAAAAATTTGAGGAGAACACAGGTAGATGGGAAGAAGCCCTTAAAGTGAAAACACAAAAATCCCTTAAAGAATTACAAGAGAACACAACCAAACAGGTGAAAGAGTTGAACAAAAATATCTAGGACATAAAAATGGAAGTAGAAACAATCAAGAAATCATAAAGGGAGACTACCCTGGAGATAGAAAACCTAGCAAATAAATCAGGAGTCATAGACACAAACATCACCAACAGAATACAAGAGATAGAAGAGAGAATCTCAGGTGCAGAAGATAGCATAAAAAATATTGACACAACTGTCAAAGAAAACGCAAAATGCAAAAAAGTTTTTAACACAAAATATCCAGAAAATCCAGGACACAATGAGGAGACCAAACCTAAGGACAATAGATATAGACAAGAGTGAAGATTCCCAACTTAAAGGGCCAATAAATATCTTCAACAAAATTATAGAAGAAAACTTCCCTAAAGAATGAGATGCCCATAAACATACAAGAAGCCTATAGAATCCCAAATAGACTAGACCAGAAAAGAAATACCTCCCACCACATAATAATCAAAACACCAAGTGCACAAAACAAAGAAAGAATATTAAATGCAGTAAGAGAAAAAGGCCAAGTAACATACAAAGGCAGACCTATCAGAATTACACCAGACTTCTCACCAGATACTATAAAAGGAAGAAGATGCTGGACAGATGTCATACAGACCCTAAGAGAACACAAATGCCAGCCCAGGCTACTATACCCAGCAAAACTCTCAATTACCATAGATGTAGAAACCAAGATATTCCACTTCCTGCCTTATAATACTTGTCTTCATACTCACCAATAAGTGCCACTCACAGCTCTCATCAGAAAACTCATTAATGTAGTGTATGGTAGATAATAATTATAGAGACTCACAACTGGTCAAGAATAAGGCACCATGCAGTGTGTAGAATCCTAAACAGGACTCATGGCAGAAGTTGCTAAAAGGTTGTAAGAACAGAGGATGGGGCAATAGCTGAAATAATTTATTATTTAAATCATAATGATAATTATAAAAAATTTAATGGCATGTGTATTTATGTTTTACTGGTCTTATATTAACATGTATTATTTTATGACAACATAAAGAAAATTAGTCTTGAGATGTTGAATAAAACCAATATTGCTTATTTTACTTGTGCATAAATATTTGTTCTCTACATTCCATATATATATATATATAATTATGCAACTTCCATTGAGAAAACAAAACTCTTATACAATCAGAAAAACAAAAATTATACTATAGGCTATAAATTTCCAATACTACATCTTTCTCATATGAATACACTTTGTGCTATTTTTGGTGACAATTAAAATATATTTTTCAATTCAGTTTGTTCATATCATTCTTATTTACTAATGAATGAACATTGTAGTATTTTCAGTAAATTGCTCTTATAGATAGGTGTGATAGAGACTACCCATAATTCCAGTACTCAGAGGTTAAAACAGGGGATGGTGAGTTACAGGACAACCTGGGCTGCACATTCAGATCCTCCTTCCACTCTTATGAGACAAAATGTTGAAATGAATCACCTATTGGGCCACCTGTGTGCTGAAAGGTTCTAATGCATCTGCAGAATATGTCAATAGGTATAGGAATAGTGATGCAAAGTACATGTGAATTCATATTTTCCTGTCAGTTTGAGCTTTTTGTTTTCTTGTACTTTTTCTCAAAAAATTTAGGCTATCAGGATCTTGATAAAGTTAAGGTGTTTGTTGTCAAAAGTGATGACCAGAGTTGGAGTTTAGTTCCAGGGTGCAACATGGGTAGAAAGAGAAAGTCCACTCCTACAGGTTTTCTTCTGACCTGTACATGTGTAGCATGTCTGTGCTGCATAACCCCCACAAAAAATATAAATAAATAAATAAATAAATAAATAAATAAATAAATAAATAGCAAAACTCAGCAATCCAAAATTAATCTAACATCTCTGGATCTGGTACTCTAAAAACCATCAGTCAGTAATGTACTTGAAGCTGTAGCTATCTGCTGGGTGGCTGTGAATGGACGATCTGCTTCTATGGAATTCACATGACTAGTCTCAAAAAGCTTTATCTCCTCTCATCGTTTCTTCCACAAGGTTCTGCCTTTGCTTAACTACATTCTTTCTGTATACTGACGGTGATTTATACCAAATTTTAATATGTCATTTTCTGCTAAATTTAACATAAATCTATTATGCTTTTTCAATTGAATATTTTTTTAATCCTCAAAATGAATCGTTTCATGTTGTTTTTCCTATGCCTGTTAATCTTTAATTTTTTTTTCTGTCCTCATAACTGGAATTAGCAGTCTCATCTTATCAATGTATGATTTATCTTTTTTTCTATTTCTGAAAACAGTGTAATTCGGATATTTCAATGAAACAATGCTGGAGGCAGTTAGTATATATTGTGGAGAAAACTGTTGAACACAATAAATGCCAAGAAACTGTTTTAGTGACTATACCTGTGCTTGTCTAACCAGAGTTAACATTTTGTCTAGTTATTTTAGAGTATGAATTTCCATAGTTGGTGTACTTTTATCTCCATGTATCTTGATAGACACTGGTTATGAATTATCTCTAAAGATACAGCCATCAACAGCCCTGTCACAACTTAGCCCCACACTAGATGCTTGTATGCCTGTCATGATATTCGGTTGTCCTGGAAGCAGATGAGGAAGACAGAATGAAAGTGATCACAGCTTCCTGTTTCATTTTTCATATTGAAGTATGGCTTTACAATGCTAGGGAATTATAACTAACAGAATACAGGTATTAAGTGAATCTACCTTTTATAACACAATAAGAAGTTTGTTGCTTGCACTTTAAGGAAAGGTGAGTGGACAGTGATTGTAATAGGGTATGTGAGGATCACAGGCAATAGTCTGCAAGGTGATGGCGTTGTCTCCTCCATTCTATTAGCCAGAGGCACTTTGCGTATCACTTTTTCATGTTATTTATATCATGTACAGACTAAATTTTATAGTTCTAGGAGGTTAGCATGAGCCACTGTATGTGAAATATTCAGTTCTGCAATTTCTGTCATACAAACCAGAGCCATGCAAAATTGGGATCATACAAATTAAGTCAGTTCTGGTCCAAAGGTCTGGTCACAGGGTACTAGACTACAGTTTGTAATGCCAGGTTATAAAACTCTATGACTATCCATTCAGGAGTCCTGGACCACATTTGAGAAGGCTTCTAGTGGGGACCAGCTCCATTTTCTGGTCTCTTATCAATGGTCTCCCCTTTATGGGAGCCAAAAGTGTTCCCTATGTGGGAACACTTTTCTCCCACATGTGTTATATTCACTGAGAGAAGATTCCCATCACAATTTCTAGTGATTACATCTATTTTCTAACTTCCTTCCTTGAAAATACTCATAGGCGAGGAGATACCTGGACTAAAGCTCTGCTCACCACCACAGATGAGAAGGTACTTTGTATGGATGGTCAAACTCTAAACTTTTATCCTGGGCCACAGCATTCTGTGGAGCTTCTTTGTTAACTTGCTTTCTAGATATTGCTTTCTTCCACTCACAGATGATTTTGCATATAGGTCACAGACACTTGCCTTCCAAGCAGCCAGAAATCTAAAGCACCTTCCTAGAAGCATGCACCATGAAGTACCCACCAATCACATAGTATGGAGCCACCAATTTCTGTAGAATGCATAGTAAAGACTCCTCAGTCTGACACACCTGCTTTTTCCTCTGACTCATCACTATACTGTTCTCTGTCATCCTCTACAGACCCAAACCTCACACCACATGTTGTTTGTCAGCTTTTCAGATTAAAGAACAATTGTGCTTCTGTAGATACCTGTCTGACTTTTTTTATTACTACATCACCTCATTCAATCTCTCTCTAATGTTAGCAGTCTGCCTAAGAGTCCTATTGAGCCTGAGACTTAAAATAGTTCATAAACTTTGACCAAAAAAAAAAAATGGATGGCATTGTTACTGCCCCAACGCCACCACACAATAAGTTGTATTTACTGTTCTATGCTTCTTCATTGACCACCAAATACTTGTCTTTCAATCATTTGAGTGGAAACCAGGATACAGGCTGTTGTGCTTCAGTTTTGTTTCTCTTGAATAATTTTATTTAGTAAAATCAAAAGAAGCCGGGTGGTGGTGGCACACGCCTTTAATCCCAGCATTTAGGAGGCAGAGGCAGGTGGATTTCTGAGTTTAAGGCCAGCCTGATCTACAGAGTGAGTTCCAGGACAGCCAGCACTATACAGAGAAACCTTGTCTTAGAGAGAGAGAGAGAGAGAGAGAGAGAGAGAGAGAGAGAGAGAGAAAAGAAAGAAAGAAAGAAAGAAAGAAAGAAAGAAAGAAAGAAAGAACTATCAACAGAAGAAAAAGGAAGTTTCTCTCTTATACAAGCTATGTGTAAAACGTTATGCTATCAAGTTCCATACATTTAAAATAATATTAAATTTATGAATCTTTGAAAAATTATGATGGCATATTTTGAATGATTTAAAGGAAATGCTTAAAGTCTGATATTTTTTTCTCAGAACTCCATCCACCACAAACCTCATCTTTTACTTTCCAGCATCTTTGTCTGTTCTGTTTAACACAGAAACATTTTCGTGTGGGCTTCACACTCTTCTACTTCCCTGTCTGCTTTTTATTAGAGTCACCAGTATGATGTATAAACTATACCCACAATGGATAGAAATAAATCTTTTAGGATAACAAAAAGATTATTTTATCTAGATTAAATACAGAAACTTTCAACATAAGTAGAGGTATTATCTCTCATATAAATTAATTTAACATGAAAGGAAAAAATTATAAATTTAATTTATCCCAAACAAAATGGGATATCTGATGACATGGGATCTCCCTGCAAGAACGTGTTGTCTTAAGACACATAGGCATGAACACTCTCAGCAAGAGAGAAAGGTAGTAGTCTCGAGAGATCCATACAAGCCAGAAGATGCAAACAGCCAAAGCCATGGTACGCTATGCTAGGAGTACTAAAATGCTTGCTGGCTTGAGATTATACCAAAAGCAAAGCAAAGCAAAACCAGCATGGAATAAGCACAGAAACAGATGAAAAAAGTAAAGCACAGTACAGGACTCTTACAGCAATGATTGCTTGACTTTCAACAAAGGTACCAAATATAAGAAAAAGATGTCTTTTTCAACAAAGGTGCTGGGAAAATTCGATATCCAAACATAGAAGAATGAAATTAAATCTATTGTTCCTTCCCTGTACAAAAATCTATATTAAATGGGTCAAATAAATTGTTGTAAGACCCTTGGCACTGAAATCATTGGAGGAAAATTTTACAAACAACTCAAAATATTAAGTATCTGGAATTTCTGAAAAGAACACCAAAATTTCAAGAAAGCTTAGCAGGAATACAAAACTGAAGCTGCACAAAGCTTTTCTACTGTACAGAAACCATTCATCAAAGTAAGGAGAAAACACGAGAACCGGAAAGAGTTTTACCAAATATATACTATACTGAGTTATACTATTTAGGATATAAAAAAATGAAAAATAAACTCTGAAATTATTAGGTCAATTGATGTGCAAGTGAAGAAACAGAAATAAATAGAAATGCCATGTAAATATACTTAAAAGTAAAAGGTATACAACATCTTTATCCCTGTAGGAAATGTAAACTAATAATCCATTAAGATTTCATATTACCCAAGTCAGAATGTGTTTCTTCAATAAAACCAATAGCAGAAAATTCCGAGGAGTATATATATGGAGATGGCGTGAACACTGTCGGTGGTAATGTAAACTAAAAACCCAAAATAGTATCTGTGGCAGAAATTTTCCTGCCCAATCGGTTTGCAGCAGGAGGCCTATGATTAGACAGGAAAAAGATGCAGAGCTAAGGGAGGCAGAGACAGGAACACAGGGAAAAATGAGAGAGAGAACAAGGGAGGCAAAATGTCTCCGGATGTGGATCTGGGTGGCACCAAGTAAATATGTAGATATGAAATCTAAAGTTTAGGATGATAGGGATAACTTTAATTGCGTGGGCATCTTGTGTGTTGAGATTTTACTGATATACATCCTTTAATTAACTTTAAGCATCAAGAGTTTTTATTTACTGTGTTATTGGAAGTTGGGTTTGCCGACAACTGAGTGGTTTTGGCTGTGAAAGAACTAGAGGCTCCAGGGAAACATGAATCAGAGCTGGAAGCAGAGAGACTGGTCACAATGGAGACTTGGAGACTAGCTAGAGAAAGTAGTCCAACGAACATCCAGATGGGACCAGGCAGCCCATCCGAAGCTGGCATTAGTATGGAAACATGGTGGCTGAGCTGGAAGCCAGCCAAAAGCACTCTTTTCTGATACTTCCCAC
This sequence comes from Rhabdomys pumilio, assembly GCA_030674055.1. Classification (NCBI taxonomy): domain Eukaryota; kingdom Metazoa; phylum Chordata; class Mammalia; order Rodentia; family Muridae; genus Rhabdomys; species Rhabdomys pumilio. The sequence continues at coordinate 11,900 of JANHMN010001214.1, forward strand.
TACAAGTACCATATAACCCAACTCCACCATTCTTAATATTTACCAAAATAAATATAAATGAACTTACCACAGGGATTTATGCAGCCCCGTGTAATCCATATAGTGACACTACACACAATAAACCAGATACCTAACTGGCAGAGGATGTCATCAGTGGAGAAATAAAATAATTTGGTATATGTGAAAAGTTGCATTTTGATCACACTCTCAGAGAGAGGGAGGGAGAGAGAGAGAGAGAGAGAGAGAGAGAGAGAGAGAGAGAGAGAGAG
>JANHMN010001215.1:0-12167 GCA_030674055.1 Rhabdomys pumilio
CTTGCCTGCCGAAATTAAATAAATATGTAAATATATAATAAATAAAAAGCTAAGTAAATAAATGAAGTTTTTTTTTTTCAAAAATATAGCTTTTCTGTTTTGGATGTTCTGATGGTTATTCTTGATAGTCAAGTTGACTATGTATGGACTAAAAAGAAAACCAGAGAATTGACTACCGTGGTGGTTTTATTTTAATTACAGCTTTTGAATTGGGCAAAACCCTTCTTTATTCTGAATCTTTTGAGGTGTTAAGATCCACCTTTAATATAGGCAACAGATCCTGGTTGCAGCTTATCTAATGAAAATTAGAGATATCCTTTATCTGGTCTGAAAAATCCTGGAGAACAAACTTGTTTTACCTTAAGATTCTAATTGCTACTGGCCTAGTTGGAATACTGCTTATTTGTGAATGTTATAGAATAAGTCTTTAGTCATCTAAATTTACATGGTGTGACTTAGCATCTCCTAAGAACTTTTAACCCTTTACTTCACCAATTTTTTAAAGCGCCCTGCATGGTTTTTTTTATGATAATTCATATTAATTGTGTCTATTGCAGGTTGTTGATTCCCTGAAGTCTTTCTAATCAGTTTTTCCTTTTTACATAAGAAGAATATAGGAGGGATACTGATTTTGTTTCAAATAATTTAGGATACAGCTACTATGCTGAAAGTGCTTATGAGGTAGAGGAGTTTCCTTGTAGTAATTTACAGATCACTTATATATACTAGCATACCATCAGCGTATTTGAACACTTTGAAATCTTCTGTTTTCTGAAATGGTAAAATACCTACACCAGCTTATCTTTTACATCCATTTGATTGGAGTATTTTTTTCTGTCTCGTTATCTTTAGGTATAACCCAGAGATGCTTTAAAAATCCTGAGCCCCTGCCCCTCTCTGGGAAGCTATTGGTATCACAAATGTTTGCTCTTCTGGCCAGTGTGAGTCAGGCCATCCTGAGCCCCTTCTCAAAAGGATATAGGCTCAGGCCCAGTTAGACAACTGTGTCCTGTTCTGGGAGGCTTGCCTGTTTTGAAGAGCCAGCTTTTATTTGCTCAGAAGGAATTTCTTGAAAGAACTACCCTGGTGTTTCCTTTTGCTTTCTCTCTACTTTTCTGCCACAGTTTATGGACCTTCTGCACCTCTGAAGGTCTATTCAAGGAATCATGAGCTCCTTCCTGTGAACTTACTCAAGGTACTTGTTTCTAAGTTTGTATACTAATAATGAAAACTCGACTATTACGTGTATTTACCAAGCTTTAAGAGAATAATTGCTGAGGAGTTTTCTCTCTCTTTTCATCCTCTACAGTTATCTGACCACTTCCCAGGCAAAAGTCCAGTGATACTTGCAATTTTGCACTTATCTGTGTCTCTAGGCTAGAGATGTTTTCTCATGATGTCTCCTGGACTGTCTCCAGAGTGAATCACCACTCCCATTATTCTTCTTCATGTTATGGTTGTAGGAGGCCCTGGATTATTTTGTCACCCTCTCAGTCATTGGTATATTAACTTTTATTCAAAAAATAAGAGAATAAATGGGTAGCAATGCTTATATAATACTGAGGCAGGAAATACTTAACCAGATATTGCAACCAGATACGGTGGCACAGATATCAGTGTTTGAATAATACAATAATACTTTGCATAGTGTACAATAACTTTATGACAGAAATTTTGCTATCTTAAAGGTTTTGTAGTTTTTTTTAGTTGTGGATTTTGCATTTGTTTTAGAAGACAATCTTTGTGTAACTTTGGTTGTCCTCAAAGTAGGGGCCTCGAGACTTAGAGACCAACATAAATCTGGCCCATGGGTGCTTGTATTAAATGTGGGACTACATGCCTATCATTTTTGTTGTTTTTTTCTCACATTATTGGCCAATGGACCTGGAATGTAGGTCTTGTACATGTCAAACAGGTGCTGTCATGCTGAGCTTCACCCACATCTTGAATTTTTAAATTTGGTGGCATGTGCCATTCTGTTTTCTAGGATGGCATGTATCAATGACATTTTTACTTCCTAAACCTATTTAGACATTGAATTGTAGGTGTGTGACATTCTTCCTGCCTATTGTGTTGGCTTTGAATTCACATTGAAAAAAATGTGAATATTTCGCTTGTATGCGTACATATGCATCTCATGTGTGACTGGTCCGTTAGTCAAATGATGGCCTTAGAACTCTTTCGTTTATGGTTTTTCTTTTTTTATATATGTACATGTGTGTGTGTGTGTGTGTGTGTGTGTGTGTGTGTATGTGTGTGTGTATATATATATTCATTATCTCCCTTTTTCCTCCTCCCCCCTTAGAAGTTATGATGAAAGTCATGGAGAAAGGAGGGGAAGGGGTACTTAGAGGCTCCTGCCCAGGAACACTGCTAATAGCCCAAATGGTATACATTGCTACTTAGTGCAAAGGCCCATCCTTAGTAACTCTAGGCCTGTCCCTTCTCTTGTTCACTTTTCTGGGCCTGGGCACACCCATAGATCTTCACCCACCCTTCTATACCAAACCCCAGGGGACTTCTGGGCATTCAGTTTCCCAAAGTCAGTGTGTCCGAGTGCTGGCTTGTCCATTTGGCATCTTCTCAATTGGCCTGGCCGAGAGGTGTTGTAGGGGGTTGGCTGATCCTAGTGGCAGGCCTGCTGGAAGACTGGGAAGGGCACCGCTTCCTGCCCTCTCTGCTGCTTCCTGCTACAACTGGGTGTCGCTCGAGGTTGCCTTCCTCGCCCATGGGGGGGTCCACTTGGAAGTCTTCTAGATGGTGGAATTTGTGGAGGTATTCTTGGAATTTGGCGTCAGTGTCCAAATTTTTGGCTTTGGAATATTTCAAGAAGGCCCAGAACTTCTCCAATCCATAGAGCTGGCCAGCCTCATAGTCCTTCGCGGTCTCCTCCTGGAAATCCTTGAATATGTCCAGGTGGAACTTCTTCTCTAGACCGTGACTGTAGTATCGAAAAAGACACTCCAAACTATACCTGTAGCCTTCTTTGGCATCCTCCAGTGCTAGCTGCTTGAACTCTTCATACATCTTTTTTTTGAAGTGATCTCAGAGGAAGAAGGACCAAAAGCAGAAGAGGGTGTTCATCTCCTGAGACTGGCCAATGCCCAAGCGCTCCTGCTCATTAAGGCAGCGCCTCAGGTACTTGTGGTAGAGGTGTTGCATGAAGCCGTTTTTCTTGAGCAGCTCATGGGAGGGATGCTGGAACTTGGGCAGTGACTAAGGGGTACAGCCATAGCTGCCGACTGCAGGTGTTCTCTCTGAAGGAATGGAGCTAATAGAAGCAGTCCTGGGCCTGTGCTTCCGAGAATCCATCACCCAGCCCACACGACTTTCCAAGGGGGTTTCGAGCTGTGCCTTGTCTTTCTTTTTCATGGCATTTTGGCATCTAGAGCCCGTCCTTCTTTTACCACTTTGTCAAACCGTGATGTCTGACTAGAATCTTTGAGCTGGGGGGTCCCGGGTGTGCGGGCAGTCCTGCCATTTCGGTAGTTTGGAGACTCTGGGACAGTGGTTGGTAAAGAACGGGCAATGGTGGTTGGATCAGGAGCACCTAACAGCTTGTTGGCCAAAGCATCAGTAGGAACTTGTTGGAACCGAGGTGGCCCAGGAGGAACCTCCTGGTTAGGATCCACAGGGGCTCAGGGGTCAGAATGTCAAACTGCTCCCGACTAATCATGTTCACTTTCTTGAAGTTCTCGACTTCTTGCTTGATCTGTGAATACTCAGGCTCAAACGTCTCAGTCCATAGGTCTTGTTCATAGTAGAAGAGTCTGTCATTAGTGACCTTGGCCAGCTCAGCACTCACCTTGGCACACGAAGTGTGGTTGCCTTTACGGTCTCCTCCAGGGTGCCGAGGCATGTGAGGTAGAGTTTGAGTGACAATGAGGATCTTATTGACACCCTAGTCATCGATTTCATAGTCAGAGTCCTCATCAGACCAGGCAGTGGAGTTATTCTTACGCCCATCCATCTGCTCCATCTCCTCGTCAAACAGAAAGTCTAGTTCTTCTTGCTCATCCTGATGTTTAGACGTCAGCTGCCGGGAGGGAAACTGCTGAGGCAGAGCAGCTGGGTGGGAGAACCTGGGCTCCTCTGACTTCTTGGGGCGTGCTGGTGAGGGCCGAAGCATTTTCTTCACTTCAATCCAGCCCTCAGAATCCAAATCTGGGAAACTGGCAGACTTTCTCCTCAACCATCTCTACCACCTTTCTGTCCTTTAAAGCTGTAAATAGGAGTGAAATGTCAGTGGTTAGGGCCTGTATGCGGTGAAAGGAAACAATAAGGGTGATGGGAAGGAAGCCATCAGCATCCATTTTCCGTCTCAGGAAGAAGTCTTGCTCTAAATTGTCCACACTGAAGTAGTATTTAATCTGGCGCTCGATATAATCCTTGAGCAGGTCCTGGTCCATGCTGTAAGTCTCAGTGCTGCTGACATTGTCAAAGTAGTGATGTTGTTCATGTACTTGGGGGTGCGGGGCCCCTCTGCACCATCAAACTTTTGGTAGCCAAACTGGTACCGAAAGCCAAAGTGGGTTTGAGTGCTACCCCGTCCACGTCCACGCCCCCATTCACGGCCACGGAAGGAAGCCCATGCCCCATTGCTCTTCACACTATATGTCTTATTCTGGTAATGCCAGGCAGGCTCCGGTTTGGTCTCTGGTTGCCAGGCTGGGGTGGTTGGGGCCACAGATACAAGCATGTAGGTGGCAGGTTCAGATCCTTTAATCTCTCCTCGGATATCAGCCTTCATGTCTATTTGCAATGGAACCCACTTGTGTTTGTTCCTTTTCTTCTTCCCACCTCGCTGGCAGTCCTCATCTTCATTCTTTTCCTCCCCCATTCATCCGACTTTGTTTTGGGGCTCTCCTTACTATCACTTCCATCTCCTTTCTCCTGCTCCTTCATGTCTTTCTTGGGTGGCAGCTCACGGGCAGGCTGAGGTTTGTGGGACTGTGGCTGCACACTTTTGTGGGCAGGTGTAGGTGTAGGCCAGTTGATTACATCTCCAAAGTCACCAACCTTCTAGGCGCGTGCTTCATCCACAGGTTCACATTGGGCGGTGGTGACTCCATGAAGTTGCTCTTGGCTGGGGCTTCCGAAGCTGCGGGTAGCCACAGGCTCTCGCGCCATTGCGGCCAGGCCTGGTGCAGGCTCGCTGCCTCCATTGCCACAACCTGACTCAGCCTAGGCTTCCGGCACTGGCGGCTTCTTCTCCAGGCCATGCTCTTCGGCCTGCAGCAGCTGGGCGCTTGCCAATGGGTGCTTGCCAACAGCAGCAGCAGCGACTCCACTTGAGTGGCCATTTGCCTGAAGGGCCAGACACAATGCAGGTCCGGCCTGAGGCCGCTGGTGGAGGGCTCCGGTGGAGCTCAATCCGCAGCCTGTGTCCTCCGGCCCAGGGCGGCTGGGGGTGGCTGCAGTGGTGTGGAGGGCAGGAGGCGGGGGGGATAGTGGGAGGGAGAACCGGCATGGAGAGCTTTTTTTGGTCTTTCTAGACAGGGTTTCTCTGTGTAGCCGTGGCTGTCCTGGAAAACTCTCTGTAGACCAGGCTGACCTCGAACTCATAAATCCACCTGTCTCTGCCTCCAAAGTGGTGGGATTAAAGGTGTGTGCCACCACTGCCTGAACTCTTGAACTTATGAAACCCTATGTAAGCATTGGCCATTGGGCATCCTTCTTTGCAAAAGCAGCAACTGTTCTTCACAGCTTAACCCAGCTTTATGTAATTGATTTATCAATATTTACATTGCTAATATTTTCATCTATCCATTGCATAATTGTGTAATCATGATTCCCCTTTTAAAAAGATATTATTAATGGTACAATTACAACTGGGGCACCTCATGTTCTGGAAGATAAGTGTACAACTGTGGTGAATATATAATTCATTTTAAAAACATAATATACTGATTTGTTCCTTCCTTATGGTTTCATAATTTGATTTTTTGCAAGGAATACTGAGTCATAGTGTATAATTCTGGGTTTTCTATAACTTATCTCATAGACCAGCCTGGTATCAAAAACAGTGATAAAGTTTTGCCTTTGTGTTCTCAGTGCTGAGGTTAAATGCATTCAGCAATCGAACCATCTTGCTCATTGCTTTTGTAGTTAGTAATTATTCATGCAATATCTCTGTGTGCTTTCTGCTATTGATATTTTTTTAATTTAAATACTTTACTTACCAATATTTGTATAAACATATATACCTATACATGTGTGTATATATATATATATATACACACATATATACATATATAAACGATGATTAAATAATAAGATGTATTTAAAAAGTATGGGGGGTTGGGAAGAGTGGGAGGAAGGAGAGAAAGGGGAAAATTAGGCAAATATAGTGTTCATATATGAAATTCTCAAAAAGGAATCCAGTTTTTTAAAATGTTCAACAGATTAACTAGCATTTTACAATATAAAAATAAATATGACCCACAATTATGTTGAAGTACATTTTAACTCACTATAAACCTTGAAGTTTAAAATGAGATAAATAAAAATTATTTTACCCAGCATACTAACACAAACCACAATAATGTTTTATAATTCAAAGTATTTCTGAGAACAAGAAAATAGATTGTCAGGAGCTGAGTCAACAGAACCGGGGAATACACTCTGTGTGTGTGTGTGTGTGGTTTTTTTTTTTTTTTTTATCAAATCATAATTTTTACTTTTAAACACAAAAATGCAAGATGTGGGGAAGGGGATGACACAGGAGCATAGGTGTTCAGGGGGAGTACAGATATCTTTCAGAATAGGGTATCAGCTGGGTGAAGGTTCAGGGGTCAGGTCACTATGAGTCTTCCTATGATTCACTTGTCCTTATCTAATTTGGTACTATCTGCCAAAGGCTGCCTATTTACAAGGTCTATGACTACTCAGACTGGTAGATTTCAACAAAAGCTGCCTGTTTACAATAGTTTATAGCCCTCTGTTTCAGTGTTTTTCCATAGAGACCCAAGACTTTGTATTAGCAGGCATGTATGTCGGGCCTATTGCTGATTTTAGGCTTATGGCTGATTTTAGGCCTTCAGTGTATAAGCAGGGCTGCCCTTGACATCTCCTCCCTTCTCCAAGTACAGAAGGGCTGTGGCAATTCTAATCTTGCCATGGTGGGGATAGAGGCCTGACCTCCAGTAATTAAAGGGGACCTTGTAATGGCTCCAGTCCTCCTGTCGTTGTCCAGTGAGGCATCAGGGCCATACCTGTCCCAATGTCTTTCTCCTGGAGAGGGGATACTTTTGACATCAACCCCTATGCAGTCAGGCTTGTCCCTCAGGGAACCCAGAAACATATTTTTAACTTTTATTTATATTCCCTTGCAGTGCTTAGCCTCGCAGCCTAAGCAAGAATTCAGATCACCAGACAGAGGGTGGCCCCTCTCTACTTGGTTTAGGGGCGGAAGCCCCATCTTTTAGGTTGGGTGGAGATGGGACTTGGGAACACCCTGGAGAGAGTAACAACCTCATCTAGAGTCTCATGGTCCTCCATAACTAACATATGATAATGTATCTGAATAGATTTTGCTATCAGATTATCTATCTGTTGTTTCACAAAGTTAGACCATTTAAGGCCCAGGGACCAAAGGAAATAAGCAAAAATAACCTAGGTTAACAATCATAGAGAGGTTGAAGACTAATTCTTGTACAAGCTCTCCTTTTTCTCTTTCTCTCTCTGTCTTTTCTCATGACCTCCTCTGACCTTTTTCATGCTCTCTTTAACCATCCCTGTTTTGTCTATGTAAAAGCAGCATTCTTCTTTAAGGACTGTACACAGTCTAGAGCTGTACACAGTCTTTTCTATCGTAAAAGAGAAAATCAGGTCCAATAAAGTCCTTTGCAATTTTTGGGGATCGCATCAGACAGCGAAACGAGGGATTTCTTCAGATTAGTGATGTCAGTCTATAGCTGTTTGATGTTCTTGTTAAAGGCCCATCGGAGGTCTGAGTAGTATAAGTCCGGAGGCCAGCATCAGGATTAGAACTCCTAATAGCAGACATCACGGGTGATTAATTTTTACCTGGAAGAGAAAAAAGAAAGGAATTCTCAGGGAAACTTCCCTTCCCTGGATGTCAGTTGTTATTCATCTTATTTATAATTGGGCCTGGTTTTCAATTCTATTCCATTGATCTTCCTGCCTGTCTCTGTTCCAATACCATGCAGTTTTTAACACTATTGCTTTGCAGTATAGCTTGAAATCAGGGATGGTAACTCCCCCAGAAGTTCTTTTATTGTTGAGAGTAGTTTTTGCTGTCCTGGGTTTTTTGTTATTCCAAATAAATTTTAGCATTGCTCTTTCTATCTCTGTGAAGAATTGAGTAGAATTTTGGTGGGGATTGCGTTAAATCTGTAGATCGCTTTTGGCAAGATGGCCATTTTTATTATATTAATCCTGCCAATCTATGAGCATGGGAGATCTTTCCATCTTCTGAGATCTGTTTCAATTTCTTTTTTCAGGGGCTTGAAGTTTTTGTCATACAGATCTTTTACTTGCTTGGTTAGATTCACACCAAGGTATTTTCTATTATTTGTGACTATAGTGAAGGGTGTAGCTTCCATAATTTCTTTCTCAGCCAGTTTATCTTTTGAATAGAGGAAGGCTACTGATTTGTTTGAATTAATTTTATACCCAGCCACTTTACTAAAATTGTTTATTAGGTTTAGGAGTTCTCTGGTGTTTTGGGGTCACTTAAGTATACTATCATGTCATCTGCAAATAGTGAAATTTTGACTTCTTCCTTTCCTATTTGTATCCCTTTGACGTCCTTTTGTTGTCTAATCGCTCTGGCTAGGACTTCCAGTACTATATTGAATAGGTAGGGGGAGAGTGGGCAGCCTTGTCTAGTCCCTGAATTTAGTGGAATTGCTTCAAGTTTCTCTCCATTTAGTTTGATGTTTGCTACTGGTTTTCTGTATATTGCTTTCACAATGGTTAGATATGGACCTTGAATTCCTGATCTTTCCAAAACTTTTATCATGAAGGGGTGCTGAATTTTGTCAAATGCTTTCTCAGCATCTAGTGAGATGATCATGTGGTTTTTTTCTTTGAGTTTATTAATATAGTGGATTACATTGATGGACTTCCGTATATTGAACCATCCCTGCATTCCTGGAATAAAGCCTACTTGATCATGATGGATAATTGTTTTGATGTGTTCTTGGATTCTGTTCGAGAGAATTTTATTGAGTATTTTTTTGTTGATATTCATTAGGGAGATTGGTCTGAAGTTCTCTTTCTTTGTTGGGTCTTTGTGTGGTTTAGGTATGAGTGTGATTATGGCTTCATAGAATGAATTGGGTAGTGTTCCTTCTTCTTCTTCTTCTTTTTTTTTTTTTGGTATGTAGACTTTTAATGACTGCTTTTATTTCTTTCAGGATTGTGGGACTGTTTTATCTGCTCCTGATTTAACATTGGTAACTGGTATTTGTCTAGAAAATTGTTCATTTCATCCAGATTTTCCAATTTTGTTGACTATAGGCATTTGTAGTAGGATATTTTATTTACATTTCAGATGTGAGCCCCTTTCCCCATTCCCCCCTCCCATCGAGAAACCCTCTATCCAATCATCTCCCTCCTCCTACCTTTTTTTTTTTTTGTTTTTTTTGAGACAGCTTTTCTCTGTGTAGCCCTGTCTGTACTGGAACTCACTCTGTAGACCAGGCTAGCCTTGAACTCAAAAATCCACCTGCCTCTGCCTCCCAAGTGCTGGGATTAAAGGCGAGTGCCACCACTGCCCGGCACCTCCTCCTACTTTTATGAAGAAATTACAGATGAGAACCTCATTATTTAGTATCCTTCAAAAATGACTTGGTTATCATAACATAGCTTCTGTGTTTGTACTCAAGTAGGGGAAGTACCAAAATTGTTTGATAATATTGTCAATGAAATATACATTTCTAATATTTCAGTATTGTGCTCTGTTTTGTTAGTATATATGGGGTATTTTAGAATGCAGTGACATATGATGATGTAATGGTGAAGTTTACTCGGGAAGAGTGGGCGTTGCTGGATCCTTCCCAGAAAAGTCTCTACAAAGATGTGATGCTAGAGACCTATAGGAACCTCTCTGTAATAGGTAAGACTGAATGTTTTTTCTCTTTTTAAAGTAAGAGGGCCAGTATATTTTTGTTGTGGTGGTGGTTGGTTGTTTGTGTGTATTTTTGCTTTTGTTGTTATCAATGTAGTTCTATCGTTTTATTTAAGAAGGAGGAAGACTGATGTGAATGAATCAGGCCTGTAAGGATCTTGAAGACAGTTTCTTAAATTTTGCCTAAATTACAGTAATATACCGTACATTTTCTGGTATTATATTCTAGGCTATAAGTGGGAAAATCACAATGTTGAAGAACATTCTGAAAATTATGGAAGATATAACAGGTAATTTTCTTGTAGATGCTGATACAAATGTTCCTTTGAAGAAATTTTAATGTGTTTTTGAAGTTTCCGTTAAAATCACGAGTATAAATAAGTATTTAAGGATACTGATTATTATGTTCTCACAAATGCTATACTTCAGTGTCAGGTGTTCTATTTGTGTTTGCAAGGCATTCTGTTAAGACAAAAAATATGGAAACAATACCTTAACAGATAGTACCATTTCAAGCACAGCCTCATTCACGCTACACTATAGAACTGCCAGTCTGTGTAGTCTCATACCATTCAGTTAGGGCAAAAAGTATACACATTGAGTATGTAATCAGATTATATCCAAACTGTCTGAGATGCAAGTGCATAATATACTGATGTTACTTATATACTTCTAGGGAGGTTGCTATGATTATTGAGAATGGAAGTTCATGGAAATTAAAAAGTTTTTTTTTTTGTAGAAAAAACTTAATCCAAATACCATATGTCTTTGAGGAACAAAAAATAAACCTGTGTGAATACAATGTGGATATGTTTTATTTGTTATTATTCCTATCATAGCTGTATTATATGGAACAGGTATATCTCTATCATCTACCTACCTATTCATCTATCTATCTATCTATCTATCTATCTATCATCTATCTATCTATCTATCATCAGTCTATCTATATATCTATTGAGTATAATGAATACAATTTTCTGTGCCTAGAGCATATTAACATAAATCCTGTGGCTCTCTAAGGGGCTCTTTATAAGATTTGTAATTTTCTTCACTTAGAGGAAATTTGTTTAAAGTTGTGAAGATTTACAATTAACTAATTTTACAACTTCCTTGTAAATATATCAAAAACTCAGACTACAGAAAAATAAAGTAGAAATTTTCTGTTTGTCCTGTGTAACTTCACAAATGTTGTATGGCTCACATTATATTTAAATTTATGAATGGAATTACTGTGGTAAAGCTGCGAATGTTTGCACATTTTGTCAAATATGTGAAAAACATCATATAGAAAAACGATGTTATAATTTTGAGCCATATAATAAATGCACTTACCTTCACTGGTAGTGTTAAAGATGTAAATGATACCAATAATGAACACAATGGACATAAACAAACTGTTAGAAAATTATTATATATGATTCCTTTTTACAGTTAGAAAAGATTGTTAAATTAATTCATATAAAAATGATTCAGTAGTATAATGAATGGGGTAATCCTTTTACACTACATATACAGGCTTGAAAGAAATGCTCCTGTAGAGAAACTCTGAATATATCCAATGTGTTAAAGCCTATTTATATCACAGGCATCTTCAAAGTGATGAACTGATTAATACTGGAGAGAAACCGGATGAATGTATGCAATATGATGGAGCCATTGCAAGAAACAATTACCTTCATATACATAAAAGCACAGGTACTAGATGCTTTGTGTATTATACTGGTCTTCAGATACATAGAAGAACACACTCTGGAGAAAAGCTCTATGATTGTAGCCAATGTGGTAAAGTCTTTTATTGTCAAAGTCTTCTTCAAAAGCATAAAAAAACACATACTGGAGAGAAGCCCTATGTATGTAACCACTGTAGTAAAGCCTTTGCAGATCGCCATGCTCTTCAAAGGCATAAAAGAAAACATACTGGAGAGAAACCTTATGAATGTAACCAATGTGGTAAAGCCTTTGCATATCAGACCAATCTTCAAATACATAAAAGGACACATACTGGAGAGAAGCCATATGAATGTAACCAATGTGCCAAAACCTTTACACGATTCAGTCATCTTCAAAG
>JANHMN010001216.1:0-12162 GCA_030674055.1 Rhabdomys pumilio
TTCTCTTGTCTTCTCTTGTCTTCTCTTGTCTTCTCTTGTCTTCTCTTCTCTTCTCTTCTCTTCTCTTCTCTTCTCTTCTCTTCTCTTCTCTTCTCTTCTCTTCTCCTCTCCTCTTCCCTCCCCTCCCCTCCCCTCCCCTCCCCTCCCCTCCCCTCTCCTCTCCTTTCTTCTTTTCTTTTCTTGTTCAGACTTTAGAAAGTTGCTTTATTTGCTGCTTTCAGGAAAGGGTACATACAGATACATACAAATTGTTCTGGGTCAAGTGCATGGTGGAGGGCATAAGTTAGTATTACAGCTATGTATTAACTTGGGTTATAAAAGTTGTGTTACATTATGGCATGGGAAATATAAGGCAAATAAAGTCAACTGTAGCTGCCTGCAGCCATGTCTCAACTGGGTTCACCTGAAAGGGGGTCTGGAAATAAAGAAAAGACAGAGGGCGAGAGGAAATGAAGCCAAAACAAAGTTCTCTGATCAAGGCTTGAGGTTTAATGTTCAGCTCTCAATTTAAAGGGAAAGCACAACCCCTTCTTGCTTCAGCAGGAGATGGGTGAGGGGACCCATCCTTGGTCACTGCTGGAGATGGGTGGGGGAAGCCATCCTGTGCCACTGCTGCAGGTGGGTGAAGGAACTCATCCTTTGTCACAGCCAGAGATGTCTCAAGACAAGCTCAGTGAGCAGTTATTCTTCTAAGTTCCTGTAGCAGGCTGTACTTGCAGCCAAGATGGGTAACTCCACCTAGGTCCTATTATTTGGTCTATTGTGGTAAACAAGTTCTTTCAGGCCTTCTCAAGGCTGGGGGAAGGGCACAGTCAATTGTTAACAGTTCTCACTTAAAAGCAAGTAGAACATATGGACTATACAGTAGGATATCAATCTTAAGTGACTTTAAGTTATATCTATTATCTCTGGCTATAAGGTCCAGTAAAAATTTCAGTTCCTAATAAGATTTATTTATTTATTTATCTATTTATTTATCTATTTATTTATTTATTTATTTTTGGAATACTTATTTATTTATTAACTTATTTATTTTTATTGGATGTTTTCTTTATTTACAATTTAAATGTTATCCCTTTTCTCGGTCCCCCCCGAAACCCTCTATCCCATCCACCCTCTCCTGCTTCCATTAGAGTGTTCCTCCACCCATCTATCCTCTCCTGTCTCCCAGTCCTCGAATCCCTCTACACTGGGACACAGGTTTCACAGGACCAAGGGCTTTTCTTCCCATTGATGCCCATCCTCTGCTACATATGCAACTGGAACCACGGTTACCTTCATGTATACTTCTTGGTTCATGGTTTAGTCCCTGGGACCTCTTGAGGGGGGGTATGATTGGTTGATATTATTGTTCTTACTATGGGATTTCCACCCCCTTCAGCTCCTCCAGTTCTTTCTCTAACTCCTCCACTGGGGACCCCATTGGAAATCTGTGTTCAGTCCAATGGTTAGCTGAGAGCATCCACCTCTGTATTGGTCAGGCTCTGGCAGAGCCTCTCAGGAGACAGCTATATCAGGCCCCTGTCAACATGCACTTCTTGGCATCCACAATTATGTCTGAGTTTGGTGACTCTATATAGTATGGATTCCCAGGTGGGGCAGTTTTTGGATGGCTTTTCCTTCAGTCTCTGCTCCACACTTTGCCTCTGTATTTGCTCCCATGAGTATTTTGTTCCTCTTTCTAAGAAGGATTAAAGCACCCACACTTTGGTCTTCCTTCTTCATGAGCTTCGTGTGGTCTGTGAGTTGTATCTTGGGTATTCTAAGCATTTGGGCTAATATCCACTTATAAGTGAGTGGATACCATGTGTGTTCCTTTGTGATTGGATTATTTCACTTAGGATGGTATATTCTAGTTCCATTCATTTGCCTAAGAATTTCATAAAGTCATTATTTTTAATAGCTGAGTAATACTCTATTGTGTAAATATACCACATTTTCTGTATCCATTCCTCTGTTGAAGGACATTTGGGTTGTTTCCAGCTTCTGGCTATTATAAATAAGGCTGCTATGAACATAGTGGAGCATGTGTCCTTAAAGTTGCCACATATCCTATTAAGCTCTTACCACCTGATAATATATCCAGCCCATAATTACAAACTCTTACCCAATCTGCCATACAAGAAAATGTGATGAGCTATGTTAGAGCAATAATTTTGTGATCCTCAGACCAATTTCTATCTTAGATTACTTTTCTACTGATGTGATTAAAAACAAAACAAAAGAAAGACAGAAAACTAAGACTGCAACAACAATAACCACAAAAGCAACTTCTGAAAGGAAAAAGCTAACTTGTTTCTACTTTTAATTTGAAGCCAAAGCTTAGAAGTCAAGCAGGTCAGAAACTGAGGTAAATGCCATGAAGGAGTCCTTTTATTGATTTTTACAGTCTACTTTTTTATATATCCCATGACCAGCTTCCCAAGGGTAGTACTACCCACAGAGACCTAGGCTCTCCCACATCAGTCATTAATCAAAAAATGTAGCAACTACCTCATGGGCAATCTGATGGAAGCATTTCTTAGTTGAAGTTCTCTTTTTCCAAATGACTTAAACTTGTGTGATGTTGACAAAAACCACTAAATGGAACAGTTCCTAATTGGTAACTTCAGAGTACATGCATTACGAAATTTTAGAAAACTAAATAGATGCAAAAGAATTATAAGAGATAAACTAAGGAAATCTGTAATTTTCAGTACATGGACAGCTAGTGGAAGAAATTTTAATTGTGATGTTTTATTTCTAATTTTCCAGTATTTTTTTAAAATTGTTATGAATGTGTTACTTTGCTTTAGGACAAAGGAATACCTTCAGTTACTTTTCTTTTTGTTTACTTTTTCTAAGTTCTTCTGACTGATATTCCTGCTTGAATGGGTAAATCTAATGACAATGGGAAGTCTTTGATTTTTGTTTTTGTTTCTGTCAGGATTGTAGATGTATTCTATTCTTACATTTAAATCATTGTCATTTTCCTATTTAATGAAGCAGATTATGTTTACTTTTTAAAAATTCAAAATGTGTTGAGTGCAGCCAACCGATAATTCTTCATGGGTTTGAGATAATGATTTTTTTTTTATTTCTTCATTTTTGTTTAAGAAAAGCCATTTGAAAAAAAAATTAAACTACCATGTTGTCTAAAGAATGCATGTTCAAGTATAACTTCAAAAATGTATTTAAAGAGCTTCATCTAGATTTATAACAAAGCTCTATTTCTTTAGCAGTGAAGGAATGTTTCTGGCATTTGATGCTTTAATTTATGGTTTGCCTCAAAGCAACCTTGAATTTACAAGATGTAACTTCTCTTTCAATTCAAAAAGATGTATTTGTTTTTATAGTTGCCTCATAAAGCTACCCTGTAGCTCACATGAGACTGATTTTTATTCTCATTTGGCTAATTAGGAAGCTCAGTAGTGAGCTAAAATGATTTGTCTACAATTACTTAATAAATTAATTGAGTTTGAACTTAAGTGCAGGTCTGCCGCATCTCAGGTGAGTTGCTATCCTTTTCTTGGGAATGGAAATTTCCAAAATAGTGTCCTTACACTTGGTTTTCTAAAATACTCTGGTCATGGGGACAAGGTAAGCCCAGGGAAAAGCTTGAAATTCTAATGTCAGCTTTACAATACCATTACAAATATTTTGTTCCATTCTAGATGACTCTTTGTGACTAGACAGGACTAAGGTATATTTATTTAATCCTTTGCTAATCCCTTGTCTCTTTGGCATTTTTTCTAGAATCATTCCACATTACTTATCTACATAAGTCCTAAAGCAGTAATAAATGTTTCCTTTACTTACATGAAGAAATGGGAATCAATTCTTCATAGACAATTTCCGCCTTTATATAACTTCTTTCTTTTTCCATCCTTATAAGTAAAGGCAGCTTTTCTTTCCCTTCAACAAGCTGTCTTCCTATCCAGTTGTAGG
Source organism: Rhabdomys pumilio (assembly GCA_030674055.1). Classification (NCBI taxonomy): domain Eukaryota; kingdom Metazoa; phylum Chordata; class Mammalia; order Rodentia; family Muridae; genus Rhabdomys; species Rhabdomys pumilio. The sequence continues at coordinate 3,928 of JANHMN010001216.1, forward strand.
TGATGGGTAGTACTATTCACTCCATTCTGATTTTGAGTGGTTAATAAATGTTTCCCAGTGTTCAGTTCTTTTGTATCCTAAAAATTGTTTTTCTCAAACCAGCTTATTTTTAAAATTACATACTTTCTAAATGATTGCCAAAATTCCAAGGGTATTCTTTTATTGCCCTTCTCTAAATTAATTGAAGTTTTAAAATTTGTGGACATTATAATGATGCTCATCACATTATAATATAGAGTCTAGAAATAATCCACCTTCAAGTTTTATTCTGAAAACACCAATCGGATATGTATGACAATGTCTTAGTAAAACCCAATATTTTGCACAGTTAATGTATTCAAAATATTAAAAATAAATTTCTTGTTTCTCTATCATCATCTACATTAAACATTTAATATGTATTTTATAATATGTGTTTTATTATTAGTTTTTTTAGCCATCTTAATTGCTTCAATAAATAACTCAAGAAACCATTATATTTTTGTGATATTTAAAAATACTATTAAGATTAAAAACTTATGTCATCTGACATAAAATTTTTAATTGAAAGTTCAGTCAAAATAAATTTTTACCTAGCTACAAATTGCAAATTAGTTTTTTATTATATAGACTACTTAGCAGCTTTTGCATAGTGTCACATATTTTTGTTTGTTTTGTTATGTTTTGCTACTTCATTGCAGCAAATTATTAATAAAGCATCCTTCCTTCGAGTCTGTTAGTTTTAACAAGGAATGTATATATTTTAAATATTAGGTCTTAATTATGTATGAAACAATGAGCAATTGTTGATGGTTGTTTCCTCTGTATCAGTTTCAGTCCATTGTTCTGGTGGTACAATTTCTAAGGTTTTCTTGTTGTTATTGTTGTTTTCTGCGTGTGTGTATGTGTGTGTGTGTGTGTGCAGTTCATTTATAGCCTGCTTCAGAATTCTAAACCTTAGGGCTTCTTAGATGTTTCATATCTTACATAAAATATAAGTAGTTTATATCATACCTTTAGAAATGGTTAATCTACCTTCTATTTTTTTTTTTTGCAATTTTTATATCTCAATTAGTTTTAGAAATTTATGTGTTTAAGTGAGAATATATTGAATATATTTTACATTTGTAAGGAATTTGGGAAACTATAAGGAATAAATTGGTACACATACTTGTAGAGATTAAGTGTGTAAGAATGGAGAAAATTAAAATAGCTCTTCAAATTTGTAGAATTTATTGTTGATTTTGTGGGTTTGGTATTAATGTCATAATGTATAAAACTGATGAAATAGAAGCAGATATATCATGTAAGTGGAAACATTTACAAATTTGATATACATATATAAATATCTGTAAGGGATATATATATACATACATATATATATTATTGTTTAGAATAATAATTTTTAAATATATAAATGAAAGATAGTTATTATTTTACTGTCCCCATACAGTAGCTAGGATGCAAGAAAATGCCAAAGTGATGCAGCAAACTAAAACTCTGTGGAAAAAGCATATGCAAAACCTTTCTGTGAAAAAGTAGAATTTACTGTAAACTTCACAAATAGAAAAAAAAACCTGATTTGTTCTGTGGAGGCAGTAAAGCCATTCGATGCTTTGGTCCTTTGTTGAATTGGCCTGAGTAAACTGGTCGTTTGGCAAGCTGCATCTATTTCTGCCAGAAAATTGTCCTTTAGCAAAGTGACTGTGAGAGAATTAGTCTGTTCTCCTAATTGTCCATCTAGTGTTTAATCTCCTGCACATCCAATTTATTCTACCCTGAATCACCATGCTTCATTCATAGCCCCCTAATACGCTTATCACCGTCAATAGCATCTCTTAAGTGATATTTCAAACCCTATAGAGTATAGACTATACCCTATTGTACATTCACAGCATCTATAGATAGGCTTTGCTTTGCCATATTGGCACTGAACAATTTGTATACTGCTTTCTACCTAGAAATAATGTTTGTAATATATCCTGCTGTTGTTTGCCACATTTAACCTCTGATATTTCTTCCACTACTTCAATTTGTTAACAAAGTTAATTCAATTTTCAGTTTAGCTCTATTCTTCAGTTAGAGTGAGCCTGACAGTGACTGTAAGGGAACTCTCTTCCTCCAATTCTGCATATTAGGTTGCCAATGAAGCAAGCTTCTCAAGTTCAGTGTTAGCTTTGCCTTCAAGATGTTTAAAATTTACCTGTGTCATTGTTTATGCCTTTTCTTGAACCATCACTACCAATGAGTCTTTTGAATTTTTGAATAGTCCTCTTTTCAATAGCAAGTCACTCTGCAAATGTTGCTAACATTTAAACTTAAGTGTCTGCTGGGGTCATGAATCTACAGTATGATTTTACTTTACTTTTCAGCTTTACAATCCAGTTTTCTCTATTTCTATTTATTTTTCTCTTACTATTATTCTTTCAGCCCTTCTCCTCTACTACTATGTACTGAATGTGAACTCAACAAACACTGTTATTTTTTACATTGAATTTTATATGCATGGTTGTTTTTCTTTTGTCTACATTTGTGCACTATTTACATACCTGATGTCAATGGGGATGAGAAGAGAGCTTTAAGCCCTCTGGAAGTGGATTTACAGAAGGTTGTATGCAACCCTGTAGGTGCTGATGATCAAACCCTGTCCCTCTGGAAGAGCAGTCAGTGCTCTAAACCACTGAGCCATCACATTAGGCTCCACAAACAATTGTCTTAATTACAAAAAGAGTTTTTTTTTGGGGGGGGTGCAGGGTGGAGTTGGGAGAAAGGAAATTAGTGTCAGGTTCTATATTTTAGTATGCAGAAATTTGAATCATTTATGAAGAAAAAGTTCCTCAAGATAGACTTTTGTTACTTTGAAATAATAGATTACTTTAAATCTTATTTGGAAATAAGCACTTTAAACATGTGCAATTATGTTTGAAATAGCACCCTTCAACCAGAGTCTCAAATTTAAAAGGATAGGTTGTTATTGAACACTGGGTTTTAATTTTCATAATGTCTGTATGTCTATTTTCTAGCGAATCTATTTGACTGCACATACACATGCCACCTACCTCATTGTCATTATCAGGAGTTTTAGGCAGATAGTTGTTTTGAAAAGTTTGACTAGTTTTTATCTTTCACTCATAGTGAGATGTACATAGACTTTTCCTCCTCCAAATAACTTACTTAATTTTTATTTACACAAAGGAAGTGATGACAGTGTGATAACAAGTGGGCCAGTTACACAAACACACCTTCCCGGATCTGTTTAAGACTGTGCTGGTGCTCAATCTTGGCATGCCTTCGCTCATGTTATATTTAGCTCTGGTGCTTTCAGTTCCTGTTAGAACTACTATAAATCAAAATTTTATATATGCTTTAAGACCCAGCTTGCATTTCCTTTCTTTAATAAAGATTTCTATAAACTGCTTTTTCTATATTAATTATAAAGAAGGTTGTTTGACAATGTTAAAAACATTTACAATAAATACTAAATCAGTATTATTTCTGCTTACATGCAAAATGGGTAATGAATAGCCAATCTGAAAGATTGCAATCCATCATCATATGGATAAAACTAATTTAATTCATGCAACACTATGATGTTTTAGCAGTTTAAAGTATCATAAATCATATAACGGATTTCAGATGAATAGATGAAAAATATCCTAGATGATTGGTTTCTTATGAGACTTATGGCTTCAAATATACACATCACAAATTTAGGTAAATGTTTTAGGAATATAATAGATAATATACTTTTAATAAAAATTTTCCTTTAATAGTCTTCTTTTCCTTTATTCCTGATATTAAGAAAAAAATTGGAATCTATTTCAAGTTAAAATGTAAATGTGACCTAGGCTATCTTTCTCTCTCAAGAAAATTAGCAATACCACTGGAGGCTTTATCTACTGAGTACAGACTTCATTAATTAATCCTTTTTATCTGTGACAGAGGTAAATCTAGAATATTCTGCTTTCTTGAAATGATTTCAAGTCTTACTCTTATTTGCTAAAATACATGCTTTCAACCACAGGTTATATTTTGTTAACCATATATAAATTAAGTCAAATTGCATTGGGCTATTTCTTGACTACATTGACTTTTCAATAGATATCCATTTAGATAAATGCTTTTTCATATATTATCTGAGACTGACAGAAAGAAAGTAGAGTATCTTCGTGCTCTAATTTTCCTAGCAGTAGAAGGTGGAATTTATATGGCATTAGGAGCAGAAAGGTTCTGCTTCACTAAGAGCACAGCTCAGAGTATAACACCTCTTAGAGAAAAACCAGAAAGCATTCTGATAATAAAAGACATGGTTATATTTCATACATCAGCTACACCATTTCGCTCCCTTTTCACCTCGCACATGTTTCACATAAAAGGAATATGAGAATCTAGTTCATCTGTTCCTGCCATCTCTTCTTCATTGCAAAGCATTTATGAATTCTGATTTGCTTTAGACATAATTATTATGCTGTATTTGAAACAGAAAGCACAGTCATGCAGAGACACTCTTTGGGATGCACGGTATACCTTTACTTTAGATTTTATATTCTAGCTGTTTTCACTGAGGCATCACATGCTTTTTAATGCTGATGCTCTCTGTTTCCATGTAGTGTTATGTTGTTAGACTAATACCTGTCAGGAACCAGTAATGGGAAAACATTCTAGTTACATGGATATTTGTTCACTGATGCTCACCTTTAACAAAAAGTGACAAGCATGTCACATTTCATCAGGTCACATCAGCTTGAGTCTCAAGAAAATACAGAGCATAAGATAACCTACACAAAACAGCATGCTACTCTCAGAATCAAAGAAACATGGTTGCTTAGGATTTTAGAAAGAAAATTAGACTCTATCTTTGTATTAACAGCTACCTGGATTTTCAGTACACACTTGCTAACAGCAATTATAATTGTGTATAATTATTTTATATATGTTAAAATGGTGCTATGTTTGTTTATTATATATAATAGTTTTTCTTAACAAAACTATATTTAGCCACTCAATTTAACATGCCAAACTAATTATGATGGCTAGTTCATGCTTAGGGGAATATTTCTCAAACCTAAAATATGTTTCTGTCTGACTATTAATTGAAAACTATACTTAATTCAAGGCTTATTATTTATTTTCATTGATACTGCTTATCAGCTTCAGGATATGATTTAGCATATCATGGCTTTCTGGCCTCCTGTGGTCTGTGACTAGTTTTTGAGTTTTTCTTTGTGAATTAGTTACCTTTCTTGTTGCTGAGATAAAATATCTTAACAAAATCCACTCACAGGAGAACTTTTATTTTGCCTCTCATTTCATGACTGGTGTTTGAGACATATAGTCACATAGTATCTATAGTCAAGAAAGAGAGGACAGTGGATATTTCTGCTTAGCTGGCTTTCTGTTTTTCATTCACCTTAAGATTAAAGACTAGGATGTGTGGTATTACTACTTTTAGTATGATCTTTCTACATCAACTAAACTAATAAGATAAACATTCACAGCATGCCCAGAAGCGTATCTTCTAGGTGATTCCAACTCCTGTCAAGTTGACAATGAACACTAGCTCACCATATTGCCTTTCATGAGTTCAAGAGATTCTGGAGGGCTGGTAAGACTATCCCTCAATTTATGTTCACCCAATACTCTCACCTTTGGGAGAGGATTAAAGATTTTTGTAAAGATTACCACCAAGGCGAAGTGACTTTCAAACATGGTCACATCAGGGTTTCTAATAGACACATGCAGTGATGGTTTAGTCTTAATCTCATAGCTAACAAACAGCTGCCAGGTGTCTCCAGTAGTAAAAAGGGCTACATTTCCCTCTTCGTACATTTTCCTGTAGTTATCTTGGAAGCAATTCTCTAGGTTCATTCCAAATCCAAGCTGGAGCAGAATTTGACTCCAGTTCTTGCTGAGGAAAAAATATTTTGAGACATATTTACAAAGTGTTTCTTTTCCCTTTCCTATTATTTATTCACATTTGTCCTCATTTAGCTTATATTATCAGGAACTAATTCACATTTAATTGATGCTGGTAATTTTAATACACTACCATTATTCTTTTGTTCTTACTCGTCGATTCTAATTTTGTGGTTGGAATTTTCACTTGACTCCTGTGTCCTTTTTGGCATGCCTCATTTTTTTTTTTGTTAGAACACATGGAGTTCTGGTATTACAGAATGCATTAGTTTGGTTTTATATTTTAATTATGTTTTTCTTAGAATAAAGAAAATGTCAAAATCATTTTGATTTTTTTTTACTGAAGAATGGTACAAAGAAAGCAAGTCATGTACATTAGTAGCATTTGCTGTTGTTGAATAGCATTTTCTTGGCTATCTCAAAAGAAAGATGCACATACTATATGCATATGTAACAAGTATATTCAAATATAACTATGACTGTTTCTTTACTTGTCTATCTGAAAAGTTATTAAGCTAAATATAAATCCATATTAATGTCTCCTAATAAAACCCCTTATGAAAGATCTAATTCTCACTTCTGTTTAGTGCTTTTTTGTCACTTTCTCCTCTGATAGTGAGACATCTGGCTTATGCCATGTAGATTATATTTATTTATTCAATCTTTCAATGCCTATATAATAGAAAAATAATTTCCAAATTTTTAACCCTCACCCTGGACATGTAGTATTTCTACTAATTTCTTGGTTTAAAATTCCATTATTATATAAAACAAATCAATTATCTCACTTAATTGATTTTTATTGATTTATTTCGCTTTATGCATAACTTCTAAAATTCACTAGATGCATAAGTTGGAGGTGTGCATATTTATATTTGTCTAAAATATGTGTGTTTGATGAATTTATCTAGAAAAAATAGGAGAATGATGGGAGAAAAGAACATCAATCAAGTTTGGAGATAAAGAGGTTTACAGAACTATATGTGAAATAGTAATTTAACTGAAGCTCAAAGAAAAAGGACATCTAGCGAAATCTTTAGGTACAACCCATGAAATAGAAAAAATCCTAGACATTGAGCAAGGGACTTCGGAGTGAAAGATGCTGAAAATAGTATGTTGTCAAGGAGTATAAGAAATAACAAAATACAGTGGAATAGAGTAACAGTTTGAATATATGAGGTAATACTGTATTCTCCTCAAGCTCAAGCCTCAGATGTAGCAGTCCTTCTAGCATCATTAATTAGAGTGTTGTTGATAATGATACAGGTTTTGAAAAGTCATATGTATGCCAAAGATGAGAGTGAAAGGCTCATGCAAGCTTCAAAACTCATGGAAGAGTCGAACACTGATTGCTGTATGTGAAGATTTAGATAATAATTCCTATTCTGGTGTAATGTAACACGATTGTACATGTGATTCCATCAAGAACTAGAAAAACATAAACAAATATACCTTTCTTATTTAATTTATCCAGACATGTGGCGGCCTTGTACACCTTCAGTAAAGCTGAAGTCCTGTTGCTTCCTTTTCCCTCTCTTCTTTCTTCTTCGAAGTTCTAAAGTGAAATGTCAACAGAAGACAGAAATGTAGCACTGGTAATTTTTGGTCATTTTCTAATTTGGCATTCTGTATATTAGAGACTTTAAAATGAACAATGCTAAGTTTCAAGAAATCATATTGGAGGTATATAGTTCAGAAAGTAAAAGGATAATTCAAATATGTCATTAGGAATACAAATGGAATAAAGAGAAAGCTCCTCTGATGTTGGGACTGTAAACTTGTAGAGCCACTATGGAAATCAGTGTTGCAATTCTTCAGGAAGATGGAAATCAAACTACCTTATGATCCAGCTATATTATTCTTGAGCATATACACACAAAGGACACTTAATCCTACGACAGAGACATTTGCTCAATCATGGTAATTGCTGTTCTACTCATAACAGTCAGAAATTAGAAACAACCTTCTTTCAACAGAAGAACGGATAAACAAAATTTGGTACATTTACACAAAGAAATGTCACTCAGCTATTAAAAAAAAAACAAGGCTGTAACATTTGCATGTAAATGAATGGAACAAGAAAAACATCATTTTGAGTGAGATAACCTAGACTCAAAAAATAAAAAATGATTTGTATTCACTTATATGTAGATAATAGCTGTTCAGTAAATGATAACCAAGTGATAATCAGTAGAACCACAGAGGTTAGGTATAGCTAAGGGATTGGGGAGATGCAGATAGATCTCCATAGGAAAGGGAAAGGGAATAGAATACATAGGTATGGATGAATGGATGTGTGTGTGTGTGTGTGTGTGTGTGTGTGTGTGTGTGTGTGTGTGT
>JANHMN010001217.1:0-12159 GCA_030674055.1 Rhabdomys pumilio
ACACACACACACACACACACACACACACACACACACACACACACACATCCATTCATCCATACCTATGTATTCTATTCCCTTTCCCTTTCCTATGGAGATCTATCTGCATCTCCCCAATCCCTTAGCTATACCTAACCTCTGTGGTTCTACTGATTATCACTTGGTTATCATTTACTGAACAGCTATTATCTACATATAAGTGAATACAAATCATTTTTTATTTTTTGAGTCTAGGTTATCTCACTCAAAATGATGTTTTTCTTGTTCCATTCATTTACATGCAAATGTTACAGCCTTGTTTTTTTTTTAATAGCTGAGTGACATTTCTTTGTGTAAATGTACCAAATTTTGTTTATCCGTTCTTCTGTTGAAAGAAGGTTGTTTCTAATTTCTGACTGTTATGAGTAGAACAGCAATTACCATGATTGAGCAAATGTCTCTGTCGTAGGATTAAGTGTCCTTTGTGTGTATATGCTCAAGAATAATATAGCTGGATCATAAGGTAGTTTGATTTCCATCTTCCTGAAGAATTGCAACACTGATTTCCATAGTGGCTCTACAAGTTTACAGTCCCAACATCAGAGGAGCTTTCTCTTTATTCCATTTGTATTCCTAATGACATATTTGAATTATCCTTTTACTTTCTGAACTATATACCTCCAATATGATTTCTTGAAACTTAGCATTGTTCATTTTAAAGTCTCTAATATACAGAATGCCAAATTAGAAAATGACCAAAAATTACCAGTGCTACATTTCTGTCTTCTGTTGACATTTCACTTTAGAACTTCGAAGAAGAAAGAAGAGAGGGAAAAGGAAGCAACAGGACTTCAGCTTTACTGAAGGTGTACAAGGCCGCCACATGTCTGGATAAATTAAATAAGAAAGGTATATTTGTTTATGTTTTTCTAGTTCTTGATGGAATCACATGTACAATCGTGTTACATTACACCAGAATAGGAATTATTATCTAAATCTTCACATACAGCAATCAGTGTTCGACTCTTCCATGAGTTTTGAAGCTTGCATGAGCCTTTCACTCTCATCTTTGGCATACATATGACTTTTCAAAACCTGTATCATTATCAACAACACTCTAATTAATGATGCTAGAAGGACTGCTACATCTGAGGCTTGAGCTTGAGGAGAATACAGTATTACCTCATATATTCAAACTGTTACTCTATTCCACTGTATTTTGTTATTTCTTATACTCCTTGACAACATACTATTTTCAGCATCTTTCACTCCGAAGTCCCTTGCTCAATGTCTAGGATTTTTTCTATTTCATGGGTTGTACCTAAAGATTTCGCTAGATGTCCTTTTTCTTTGAGCTTCAGTTAAATTACTATTTCACATATAGTTCTGTAAACCTCTTTATCTCCAAACTTGATTGATGTTCTTTTCTCCCATCATTCTCCTATTTTTTCTAGATAAATTCATCAAACACACATATTTTAGACAAATATAAATATGCACACCTCCAACTTATGCATCTAGTGAATTTTAGAAGTTATGCATAAAGCGAAATAAATCAATAAAAATCAATTAAGTGAGATAATTGATTTGTTTTATATAATAATGGAATTTTAAACCAAGAAATTAGTAGAAATACTACATGTCCAGGGTGAGGGTTAAAAATTTGGAAATTATTTTTCTATTATATAGGCATTGAAAGATTGAATAAATAAATATAATCTACATGGCATAAGCCAGATGTCTCACTATCAGAGGAGAAAGTGACAAAAAAGCACTAAACAGAAGTGAGAATTAGATCTTTCATAAGGGGTTTTATTAGGAGACATTAATATGGATTTATATTTAGCTTAATAACTTTTCAGATAGACAAGTAAAGAAACAGTCATAGTTATATTTGAATATACTTGTTACATATGCATATAGTATGTGCATCTTTCTTTTGAGATAGCCAAGAAAATGCTATTCAACAACAGCAAATGCTACTAATGTACATGACTTGCTTTCTTTGTACCATTCTTCAGTAAAAAAAAATCAAAATGATTTTGACATTTTCTTTATTCTAAGAAAAACATAATTAAAATATAAAACCAAACTAATGCATTCTGTAATACCAGAACTCCATGTGTTCTAACAAAAAAAAAATGAGGCATGCCAAAAAGGACACAGGAGTCAAGTGAAAATTCCAACCACAAAATTAGAATCGACGAGTAAGAACAAAAGAATAATGGTAGTGTATTAAAATTACCAGCATCAATTAAATGTGAATTAGTTCCTGATAATATAAGCTAAATGAGGACAAATGTGAATAAATAATAGGAAAGGGAAAAGAAACACTTTGTAAATATGTCTCAAAATATTTTTTCCTCAGCAAGAACTGGAGTCAAATTCTGCTCCAGCTTGGATTTGGAATGAACCTAGAGAATTGCTTCCAAGATAACTACAGGAAAATGTACGAAGAGGGAAATGTAGCCCTTTTTACTACTGGAGACACCTGGCAGCTGTTTGTTAGCTATGAGATTAAGACTAAACCATCACTGCATGTGTCTATTAGAAACCCTGATGTGACCATGTTTGAAAGTCACTTCGCCTTGGTGGTAATCTTTACAAAAATCTTTAATCCTCTCCCAAAGGTGAGAGTATTGGGTGAACATAAATTGAGGGATAGTCTTACCAGCCCTCCAGAATCTCTTGAACTCATGAAAGGCAATATGGTGAGCTAGTGTTCATTGTCAACTTGACAGGAGTTGGAATCACCTAGAAGATACGCTTCTGGGCATGCTGTGAATGTTTATCTTATTAGTTTAGTTGATGTAGAAAGATCATACTAAAAGTAGTAATACCACACATCCTAGTCTTTAATCTTAAGGTGAATGAAAAACAGAAAGCCAGCTAAGCAGAAATATCCACTGTCCTCTCTTTCTTGACTATAGATACTATGTGACTATATGTCTCAAACACCAGTCATGAAATGAGAGGCAAAATAAAAGTTCTCCTGTGAGTGGATTTTGTTAAGATATTTTATCTCAGCAACAAGAAAGGTAACTAATTCACAAAGAAAAACTCAAAAACTAGTCACAGACCACAGGAGGCCAGAAAGCCATGATATGCTAAATCATATCCTGAAGCTGATAAGCAGTATCAATGAAAATAAATAATAAGCCTTGAATTAAGTATAGTTTTCAATTAATAGTCAGACAGAAACATATTTTAGGTTTGAGAAATATTCCCCTAAGCATGAACTAGCCATCATAATTAGTTTGGCATGTTAAATTGAGTGGCTAAATATAGTTTTGTTAAGAAAAACTATTATATATAATAAACAAACATAGCACCATTTTAACATATATAAAATAATTATACACAATTATAATTGCTGTTAGCAAGTGTGTACTGAAAATCCAGGTAGCTGTTAATACAAAGATAGAGTCTAATTTTCTTTCTAAAATCCTAAGCAACCATGTTTCTTTGATTCTGAGAGTAGCATGCTGTTTTGTGTAGGTTATCTTATGCTCTGTATTTTCTTGAGACTCAAGCTGATGTGACCTGATGAAATGTGACATGCTTGTCACTTTTTGTTAAAGGTGAGCATCAGTGAACAAATATCCATGTAACTAGAATGTTTTCCCATTACTGGTTCCTGACAGGTATTAGTCTAACAACATAACACTACATGGAAACAGAGAGCATCAGCATTAAAAAGCATGTGATGCCTCAGTGAAAACAGCTAGAATATAAAATCTAAAGTAAAGGTATACCGTGCATCCCAAAGAGTGTCTCTGCATGACTGTGCTTTCTGTTTCAAATACAGCATAATAATTATGTCTAAAGCAAATCAGAATTCATAAATGCTTTGCAATGAAGAAGAGATGGCAGGAACAGATGAACTAGATTCTCATATTCCTTTTATGTGAAACATGTGCGAGGTGAAAAGGGAGCGAAATGGTGTAGCTGATGTATGAAATATAACCATGTCTTTTATTATCAGAATGCTTTCTGGTTTTTCTCTAAGAGGTGTTATACTCTGAGCTGTGCTCTTAGTGAAGCAGAACCTTTCTGCTCCTAATGCCATATAAATTCCACCTTCTACTGCTAGGAAAATTAGAGCACGAAGATACTCTACTTTCTTTCTGTCAGTCTCAGATAATATATGAAAAAGCATTTATCTAAATGGATATCTATTGAAAAGTCAATGTAGTCAAGAAATAGCCCAATGCAATTTGACTTAATTTATATATGGTTAACAAAATATAACCTGTGGTTGAAAGCATGTATTTTAGCAAATAAGAGTAAGACTTGAAATCATTTCAAGAAAGCAGAATATTCTAGATTTACCTCTGTCACAGATAAAAAGGATTAATTAATGAAGTCTGTACTCAGTAGATAAAGCCTCCAGTGGTATTGCTAATTTTCTTGAGAGAGAAAGATAGCCTAGGTCACATTTACATTTTAACTTGAAATAGATTCCAATTTTTTTCTTAATATCAGGAATAAAGGAAAAGAAGACTATTAAAGGAAAATTTTTATTAAAAGTATATTATCTATTATATTCCTAAAACATTTACCTAAATTTGTGATGTGTATATTTGAAGCCATAAGTCTCATAAGAAACCAATCATCTAGGATATTTTTCATCTATTCATCTGAAATCCGTTATATGATTTATGATACTTTAAACTGCTAAAACATCATAGTGTTGCATGAATTAAATTAGTTTTATCCATATGATGATGGATTGCAATCTTTCAGATTGGCTATTCATTACCCATTTTGCATGTAAGCAGAAATAATACTGATTTAGTATTTATTGTAAATGTTTTTAACATTGTCAAACAACCTTCTTTATAATTAATATAGAAAAAGCAGTTTATAGAAATCTTTATTAAAGAAAGGAAATGCAAGCTGGGTCTTAAAGCATATATAAAATTTTGATTTATAGTAGTTCTAACAGGAACTGAAAGCACCAGAGCTAAATATAACATGAGCGAAGGCATGCCAAGATTGAGCACCAGCACAGTCTTAAACAGATCCGGGAAGGTGTGTTTGTGTAACTGGCCCACTTGTTATCACACTGTCATCACTTCCTTTGTGTAAATAAAAATTAAGTAAGTTATTTGGAGGAGGAAAAGTCTATGTACATCTCACTATGAGTGAAAGATAAAAACTAGTCAAACTTTTCAAAACAACTATCTGCCTAAAACTCCTGATAATGACAATGAGGTAGGTGGCATGTGTATGTGCAGTCAAATAGATTCGCTAGAAAATAGACATACAGACATTATGAAAATTAAAACCCAGTGTTCAATAACAACCTATCCTTTTAAATTTGAGACTCTGGTTGAAGGGTGCTATTTCAAACATAATTGCACATGTTTAAAGTGCTTATTTCCAAATAAGATTTAAAGTAATCTATTATTTCAAAGTAACAAAAGTCTATCTTGAGGAACTTTTTCTTCATAAATGATTCAAATTTCTGCATACTAAAATATAGAACCTGACACTAATTTCCTTTCTCCCAACTCCACCCTGCACCCCCCCCAAAAAAAAACTCTTTTTGTAATTAAGACAATTGTTTGTGGAGCCTAATGTGATGGCTCAGTGGTTTAGAGCACTGACTGCTCTTCCAGAGGGACAGGGTTTGATCATCAGCACCTACAGGGTTGCATACAACCTTCTGTAAATCCACTTCCAGAGGGCTTAAAGCTCTCTTCTCATCCCCATTGACATCAGGTATGTAAATAGTGCACAAATGTAGACAAAAGAAAAACAACCATGCATATAAAATTCAATGTAAAAAATAACAGTGTTTGTTGAGTTCACATTCAGTACATAGTAGTAGAGGAGAAGGGCTGAAAGAATAATAGTAAGAGAAAAATAAATAGAAATAGAGAAAACTGGATTGTAAAGCTGAAAAGTAAAGTAAAATCATACTGTAGATTCATGACCCCAGCAGACACTTAAGTTTAAATGTTAGCAACATTTGCAGAGTGACTTGCTATTGAAAAGAGGACTATTCAAAAATTCAAAAGACTCATTGGTAGTGATGGTTCAAGAAAAGGCATAAACAATGACACAGGTAAATTTTAAACATCTTGAAGGCAAAGCTAACACTGAACTTGAGAAGCTTGCTTCATTGGCAACCTAATATGCAGAATTGGAGGAAGAGAGTTCCCTTACAGTCACTGTCAGGCTCACTCTAACTGAAGAATAGAGCTAAACTGAAAATTGAATTAACTTTGTTAACAAATTGAAGTAGTGGAAGAAATATCAGAGGTTAAATGTGGCAAACAACAGCAGGATATATTACAAACATTATTTCTAGGTAGAAAGCAGTATACAAATTGTTCAGTGCCAATATGGCAAAGCAAAGCCTATCTATAGATGCTGTGAATGTACAATAGGGTATAGTCTATACTCTATAGGGTTTGAAATATCACTTAAGAGATGCTATTGACGGTGATAAGCGTATTAGGGGGCTATGAATGAAGCATGGTGATTCAGGGTAGAATAAATTGGATGTGCAGGAGATTAAACACTAGATGGACAATTAGGAGAACAGACTAATTCTCTCACAGTCACTTTGCTAAAGGACAATTTTCTGGCAGAAATAGATGCAGCTTGCCAAACGACCAGTTTACTCAGGCCAATTCAACAAAGGACCAAAGCATCGAATGGCTTTACTGCCTCCACAGAACAAATCAGGTTTTTTTTTCTATTTGTGAAGTTTACAGTAAATTCTACTTTTTCACAGAAAGGTTTTGCATATGCTTTTTCCACAGAGTTTTAGTTTGCTGCATCACTTTGGCATTTTCTTGCATCCTAGCTACTGTATGGGGACAGTAAAATAATAACTATCTTTCATTTATATATTTAAAAATTATTATTCTAAACAATAATATATATATGTATGTATATATATATCCCTTACAGATATTTATATATGTATATCAAATTTGTAAATGTTTCCACTTACATGATATATCTGCTTCTATTTCATCAGTTTTATACATTATGACATTAATACCAAACCCACAAAATCAACAATAAATTCTACAAATTTGAAGAGCTATTTTAATTTTCTCCATTCTTACACACTTAATCTCTACAAGTATGTGTACCAATTTATTCCTTATAGTTTCCCAAATTCCTTACAAATGTAAAATATATTCAATATATTCTCACTTAAACACATAAATTTCTAAAACTAATTGAGATATAAAAATTGCAAAAAAAAAAAATAGAAGGTAGATTAACCATTTCTAAAGGTATGATATAAACTACTTATATTTTATGTAAGATATGAAACATCTAAGAAGCCCTAAGGTTTAGAATTCTGAAGCAGGCTATAAATGAACTGCACACACACACACACATACACACACGCAGAAAACAACAATAACAACAAGAAAACCTTAGAAATTGTACCACCAGAACAATGGACTGAAACTGATACAGAGGAAACAACCATCAACAATTGCTCATTGTTTCATACATAATTAAGACCTAATATTTAAAATATATACATTCCTTGTTAAAACTAACAGACTCGAAGGAAGGATGCTTTATTAATAATTTGCTGCAATGAAGTAGCAAAACATAACAAAACAAACAAAAATATGTGACACTATGCAAAAGCTGCTAAGTAGTCTATATAATAAAAAACTAATTTGCAATTTGTAGCTAGGTAAAAATTTATTTTGACTGAACTTTCAATTAAAAATTTTATGTCAGATGACATAAGTTTTTAATCTTAATAGTATTTTTAAATATCACAAAAATATAATGGTTTCTTGAGTTATTTATTGAAGCAATTAAGATGGCTAAAAAAACTAATAATAAAACACATATTATAAAATACATATTAAATGTTTAATGTAGATGATGATAGAGAAACAAGAAATTTATTTTTAATATTTTGAATACATTAACTGTGCAAAATATTGGGTTTTACTAAGACATTGTCATACATATCCGATTGGTGTTTTCAGAATAAAACTTGAAGGTGGATTATTTCTAGACTCTATATTATAATGTGATGAGCATCATTATAATGTCCACAAATTTTAAAACTTCAATTAATTTAGAGAAGGGCAATAAAAGAATACCCTTGGAATTTTGGCAATCATTTAGAAAGTATGTAATTTTAAAAATAAGCTGGTTTGAGAAAAACAATTTTTAGGATACAAAAGAACTGAACACTGGGAAACATTTATTAACCACTCAAAATCAGAATGGAGTGAATAGTACTACCCATCACCTACAACTGGATAGGAAGACAGCTTGTTGAAGGGAAAGAAAAGCTGCCTTTACTTATAAGGATGGAAAAAGAAAGAAGTTATATAAAGGCGGAAATTGTCTATGAAGAATTGATTCCCATTTCTTCATGTAAGTAAAGGAAACATTTATTACTGCTTTAGGACTTATGTAGATAAGTAATGTGGAATGATTCTAGAAAAAATGCCAAAGAGACAAGGGATTAGCAAAGGATTAAATAAATATACCTTAGTCCTGTCTAGTCACAAAGAGTCATCTAGAATGGAACAAAATATTTGTAATGGTATTGTAAAGCTGACATTAGAATTTCAAGCTTTTCCCTGGGCTTACCTTGTCCCCATGACCAGAGTATTTTAGAAAACCAAGTGTAAGGACACTATTTTGGAAATTTCCATTCCCAAGAAAAGGATAGCAACTCACCTGAGATGCGGCAGACCTGCACTTAAGTTCAAACTCAATTAATTTATTAAGTAATTGTAGACAAATCATTTTAGCTCACTACTGAGCTTCCTAATTAGCCAAATGAGAATAAAAATCAGTCTCATGTGAGCTACAGGGTAGCTTTATGAGGCAACTATAAAAACAAATACATCTTTTTGAATTGAAAGAGAAGTTACATCTTGTAAATTCAAGGTTGCTTTGAGGCAAACCATAAATTAAAGCATCAAATGCCAGAAACATTCCTTCACTGCTAAAGAAATAGAGCTTTGTTATAAATCTAGATGAAGCTCTTTAAATACATTTTTGAAGTTATACTTGAACATGCATTCTTTAGACAACATGGTAGTTTAATTTTTTTTTCAAATGGCTTTTCTTAAACAAAAATGAAGAAATAAAAAAAAAATCATTATCTCAAACCCATGAAGAATTATCGGTTGGCTGCACTCAACACATTTTGAATTTTTAAAAAGTAAACATAATCTGCTTCATTAAATAGGAAAATGACAATGATTTAAATGTAAGAATAGAATACATCTACAATCCTGACAGAAACAAAAACAAAAATCAAAGACTTCCCATTGTCATTAGATTTACCCATTCAAGCAGGAATATCAGTCAGAAGAACTTAGAAAAAGTAAACAAAAAGAAAAGTAACTGAAGGTATTCCTTTGTCCTAAAGCAAAGTAACACATTCATAACAATTTTAAAAAAATACTGGAAAATTAGAAATAAAACATCACAATTAAAATTTCTTCCACTAGCTGTCCATGTACTGAAAATTACAGATTTCCTTAGTTTATCTCTTATAATTCTTTTGCATCTATTTAGTTTTCTAAAATTTCGTAATGCATGTACTCTGAAGTTACCAATTAGGAACTGTTCCATTTAGTGGTTTTTGTCAACATCACACAAGTTTAAGTCATTTGGAAAAAGAGAACTTCAACTAAGAAATGCTTCCATCAGATTGCCCATGAGGTAGTTGCTACATTTTTTGATTAATGACTGATGTGGGAGAGCCTAGGTCTCTGTGGGTAGTACTACCCTTGGGAAGCTGGTCATGGGATATATAAAAAAGTAGACTGTAAAAATCAATAAAAGGACTCCTTCATGGCATTTACCTCAGTTTCTGACCTGCTTGACTTCTAAGCTTTGGCTTCAAATTAAAAGTAGAAACAAGTTAGCTTTTTCCTTTCAGAAGTTGCTTTTGTGGTTATTGTTGTTGCAGTCTTAGTTTTCTGTCTTTCTTTTGTTTTGTTTTTAATCACATCAGTAGAAAAGTAATCTAAGATAGAAATTGGTCTGAGGATCACAAAATTATTGCTCTAACATAGCTCATCACATTTTCTTGTATGGCAGATTGGGTAAGAGTTTGTAATTATGGGCTGGATATATTATCAGGTGGTAAGAGCTTAATAGGATATGTGGCAACTTTAAGGACACATGCTCCACTATGTTCATAGCAGCCTTATTTATAATAGCCAGAAGCTGGAAACAACCCAAATGTCCTTCAACAGAGGAATGGATACAGAAAATGTGGTATATTTACACAATAGAGTATTACTCAGCTATTAAAAATAATGACTTTATGAAATTCTTAGGCAAATGAATGGAACTAGAATATACCATCCTAAGTGAAATAATCCAATCACAAAGGAACACACATGGTATCCACTCACTTATAAGTGGATATTAGCCCAAATGCTTAGAATACCCAAGATACAACTCACAGACCACACGAAGCTCATGAAGAAGGAAGACCAAAGTGTGGGTGCTTTAATCCTTCTTAGAAAGAGGAACAAAATACTCATGGGAGCAAATACAGAGGCAAAGTGTGGAGCAGAGACTGAAGGAAAAGCCATCCAAAAACTGCCCCACCTGGGAATCCATACTATATAGAGTCACCAAACTCAGACATAATTGTGGATGCCAAGAAGTGCATGTTGACAGGGGCCTGATATAGCTGTCTCCTGAGAGGCTCTGCCAGAGCCTGACCAATACAGAGGTGGATGCTCTCAGCTAACCATTGGACTGAACACAGATTTCCAATGGGGTCCCCAGTGGAGGAGTTAGAGAAAGAACTGGAGGAGCTGAAGGGGGTGGAAATCCCATAGTAAGAACAATAATATCAACCAATCATACCCCCCCTCAAGAGGTCCCAGGGACTAAACCATGAACCAAGAAGTATACATGAAGGTAACCGTGGTTCCAGTTGCATATGTAGCAGAGGATGGGCATCAATGGGAAGAAAAGCCCTTGGTCCTGTGAAACCTGTGTCCCAGTGTAGAGGGATTCGAGGACTGGGAGACAGGAGAGGATAGATGGGTGGAGGAACACTCTAATGGAAGCAGGAGAGGGTGGATGGGATAGAGGGTTTCGGGGGGGACCGAGAAAAGGGATAACATTTAAATTGTAAATAAAGAAAACATCCAATAAAAATAAATAAGTTAATAAATAAATAAGTATTCCAAAAATAAATAAATAAATAAATAGATAAATAAATAGATAAATAAATAAATAAATCTTATTAGGAACTGAAATTTTTACTGGACCTTATAGCCAGAGATAATAGATATAACTTAAAGTCACTTAAGATTGATATCCTACTGTATAGTCCATATGTTCTACTTGCTTTTAAGTGAGAACTGTTAACAATTGACTGTGCCCTTCCCCCAGCCTTGAGAAGGCCTGAAAGAACTTGTTTACCACAATAGACCAAATAATAGGACCTAGGTGGAGTTACCCATCTTGGCTGCAAGTACAGCCTGCTACAGGAACTTAGAAGAATAACTGCTCACTGAGCTTGTCTTGAGACATCTCTGGCTGTGACAAAGGATGAGTTCCTTCACCCACCTGCAGCAGTGGCACAGGATGGCTTCCCCCACCCATCTCCAGCAGTGACCAAGGATGGGTCCCCTCACCCATCTCCTGCTGAAGCAAGAAGGGGTTGTGCTTTCCCTTTAAATTGAGAGCTGAACATTAAACCTCAAGCCTTGATCAGAGAACTTTGTTTTGGCTTCATTTCCTCTCGCCCTCTGTCTTTTCTTTATTTCCAGACCCCCTTTCAGGTGAACCCAGTTGAGACATGGCTGCAGGCAGCTACAGTTGACTTTATTTGCCTTATATTTCCCATGCCATAATGTAACACAACTTTTATAACCCAAGTTAATACATAGCTGTAATACTAACTTATGCCCTCCACCATGCACTTGACCCAGAACAATTTGTATGTATCTGTATGTACCCTTTCCTGAAAGCAGCAAATAAAGCAACTTTCTAAAGTCTGAACAAGAAAAGAAAAGAAGAAAGGAGAGGAGAGGGGAGGGGAGGGGAGGGGAGGGGAGGGGAGGGGAGGGAAGAGGAGAGGAGAAGAGAAGAGAAGAGAAGAGAAGAGAAGAGAAGAGAAGAGAAGAGAAGAGAAGAGAAGAGAAGACAAGAGAAGACAAGAGAAGACAAGAGAAGACAAGAGAA
>JANHMN010001219.1:0-12153 GCA_030674055.1 Rhabdomys pumilio
GACATTCTCAAATTCCATCCATTTGCCTGCAAAATCCAGGATGTTTTATTTTTAATACTTGAGTCATATTCCATTGTGTAGAAGCACCACATTTTCTGTATACATTTTTCAGTTGAAGGACATCTAGATTGTTTCCAGTTTCTGGCTATTATGAATAAAGCTGCCATGAACATCGTTGAACAAGTGACTTTGTGGGATGGTGGAACATCTTTTGGGTATATGCCCAGGAGTGCTATAGCTGGGTCTGGATGAAGAACTATTCCCAGTTTTCTGAGAAACTGCCACATTGATTGCCAAAGTGGTTGTCCACATTTTCTCTCACACCAGCAATAGAGGAATGTGTCCCTTGCTCTACATTCTCACCAGCATGTGCTATCTCTTGAGTTTTTTATCTTAGCCATTCTGATTAGTGTAATATGGTACCTCAGAGTTGTTTTGATTTGCATTTCTCTAATGACTAAGGACCTTAAACATTTCTTTAAGTGTGTCTAGGCCCTTTGAGATTTCTCTCTTGAGAATTCTCTGTTTAGCTCTGCACACCATTTTTTTTATTGGGTTATTTGGGTTATTTTTCCTAACTTCTTGAGTTCTTTATAAATTTTGCAATCAGATTTTGCTATCAGAAGTAGGATTTGTAAAGATCCTATTCCAACACATATGCTGCTGTTTTGTCTGATTGTCAGTGTCCTTTGCCCCACAGAAGATTTCACTTTCATGAGGTCCATTTATGAATTGTTGATCTTAGAGTCAGAGGCATTGGTGTTTGGTTTAGGAAATTGTCTCCTGTACCAATGTGTGCAAGGATATATCCTACTTTCTCTTCTATGAGATTTTATATATTCAGTTTTATGTTGAAGTCTTTGATCTACATTACTTGAGCTTTGTGATGGGTGATAAATATGGTTCCATTTGCATTTTCTACTTGCAGGCATCCAGTCAGAGCAGCACTATTCATTGAAGATGCTTTAATTTTTTATTGTATGTTTAGGCTTCTTTACCAGTAATTAAGTGTTCATAAGTATGTGGGTTTTCTTCTGGAAATTTGATTTAATTCCATTGATCAATATTTCTGTTTCTGTACCAATTCCATCCAGTTTTTATTACTCTTGGTCTGTAGTACAGCTTGAAGCCAGGGATGGTGATTTCTCCTGACATTCTTTTTCTGCTCAGGATTGTTTTGATTAACTTGTATTGTTTGTTTTTCTGTATGAAGTTGAGACATGCTCTTTCCATGTCTGTGAAGAATTGTGTTTGGATTTTGATGGGGATTACATTGAATTTGTAGATTGCTTTTTGTAAGATGGCCAGTTAACTATTTATCAGCATGGGAGATCTTTCTATCTTCTAATATCTTCCTCAATTTCTTTCTTCAGGGACTTGAAGTTCTTGTAATACAGGTTTTTCTCTTAATTGGTTAGAGTTTTTTTTAAATACCCACTTTAAATAAGAATTTTCAAATGCTTCAACCACACTCTAGCCCACTGTGCAAATAGTAGGGGGAGAAAAGTGGTAAACAGGACAAGAGGATGCAGACCTGTTTAGAAGTGGTTCCTGGGGGCAATTTCAATCACTGTTTGTCAGGATACCAACAGTCCAATTCAATAGTGTCTGGATACCAAACACAAATCAGCAGTGGTGGCATGATCTAGCAGAAACAGCCAGGCCTCTGCCAAATTGGCATAAGTCAGTAGAAGCAACCAGGACCAGCTGGGACACTAGGACTTCTCTGCCATGTCTCTTTGAATTAAGTGAAGACTTGTGAAGAGAAAGATGAGCAATCAATGAACCATTGCAAGAGTAACTATGCAAGGGTGCCATCACTGTCCATTGGATCCCATTTATAATTTTGGCAAACATCAGGTATCCTTCAACCGTCTTGCCTCAGCAAAACACCTCATGTGTCTGCATCATCTGACACATCCAGAAACTTTCTCTTCAAAGTTACACCAAGATATTTTATATTATCCATGGCTATTGTAAAGGGTTCTGCTTTTATAATTTCTTTCTTGGCCCCTTTATCATTTGTATAAAGGAGGACTACTGTCTTCCTGAGTTAATTTTGTATCTAGACACTTTGCTGAAGGTGTTTATC
This sequence comes from Rhabdomys pumilio, assembly GCA_030674055.1. Lineage (NCBI taxonomy): Eukaryota > Metazoa > Chordata > Mammalia > Rodentia > Muridae > Rhabdomys > Rhabdomys pumilio. The sequence goes on from JANHMN010001219.1 coordinate 2,093, forward strand.
AACTGTAGGAGTTCACTGGTAGATTTTTGAGGTTGCTTATGTATATTATTGTATTATCCACAAATAGTGATACTTTGACTTCTTCTGATTTGTGTCTCCTTCATCTTCTTTAGTTGTTTTATTGCTTTGGATAGAACTTCAAGTACTATGTTGAATAAACAGGGGGAAAGTGTGCAGTCTTGTCTTGATTTTAGTGGAGTTACTTTAAATTTATCTCCATTTAGTATAATCTTAGCAATTGGCTTGCTGTATGTTGCTTTGATTATGTTCAGGTATGTGCCTTGTATCCCTGATCTCTAATACTTTTAACACAAAGGGGCATTGGGTTTTGTCAAAGACATTTTCAGCACCTAATAAAATGATCACATGATTTTTTTCCTGTTCAGTTTGTTTATATGGTGTATTACACTGTTGAATTTTTGTAAATGAAACTCTCCCTACATCATTGGGATGAAGCCTACTTGATCATGATGGACAATATTTTTGATGTGTTCTGGGATTCAGTTTGTGAGCATTTTATTGAGTATTTTTTAAATTTTCATAAGAGAAACTGGTTTGAAGTTCTCTTTGTTGATTCTTCATGTGGTTTTTGTATCAGGGTGACTATGGCTTCATAGAGTGAGTTGGGCAGTATTTCTTCTGGTTCTACTTGGTGGAATAGTTTGAGAAGTATGGCAAGAGACAGGGAAGGATCATGGAAGAGTAGAGGGAGAAGAAACCTTATGGAGATATTTTATATTAAAATATATTTTCAATGAAATAAAAAATAAAATAATTTTTTTGATTCTTATATAAATAAGTCAGAATATTATATGCAACTTTGACTTGGGTTCTTATCCTTCCCCTCTTCCTATTATTTGTATGGTAGATTTGTCCCTTTCATGGTGTCCAGATTTTTGAAATTTTGTGTGCCTGTATTAACTTTTTAGATTGAATTTTTTTGACTAAACTATCTGTTTTCTCTATCATTTTTTCTATGAATGACATCTCTCTTTCATTCCTTGTATTCTATTTGTGTGTCTGGCCTCTGAGCTTTCTGTTTGAGTGTCTAAATTTTTTATTTCCAGTTTTCCTCAGCATAGGTTTCCTTTATTGATTCTATTCCCACTTTCATGTGTTGAACTGTTTTCTTCATTTCATTGCACTGTTTGTCATTCAAGAGAATTCAGAAGGTTTTGATATCCTGTTTGAATTCCTTGAGCATAATCAGAATAGCTATTTTAAAGTCCTTATCTTGTGAATAGAGTATATAACATTTCTCAGAGCCTACTGTCGCAAGGATGGTTGTCTCTAGTGGAGACATATTGTCACTGCTGCTTTGATTATGATCATATGCTGGAGTCTATTCTTCTGTGTTTGGGATGATTGTAATTCCAGGTGCTGATAGTCTGAGAATTGGTAGGTAAGTGTTTCTTTGGTTAGATTCTGTTGTCCTGGTGGCTCTTAGGAGAATGTGGTGGCTGTGTATTGCCTGGTAAAAAAAAATGCTTCTAAAATCTTATCAGATGTGGCCACTGGTCATCCAAGGATAAACTTTTTCTTGGTACTGGGAGCTGACACTTAGGAATAAGGCTGGGCTAGAAGGTGTGGGACATTGAATGGGTCTACAGAAAAAAATTGGATGTGCTATCAGGATCTCTGTACACCCCTGAGAATAAAGGCAGAGAGAAAAAAGTTCACAGTAGGTGTTCTGCTACAAATTGGGGTATAACCAGGGGATTGGAATTAAATGACAGAGGAAGAGTGAAGATCATCTACTCCATTTCCTTGTTGGCATTGTTGGAGACATTTTAACGATTGCTTCCTAGAATCACATGGATGGAATGGTGAAGAAAGGTTGTATAGGGTCTGTAACTGAAGAATTTTTAAAGCAATTTTCAATTGGCATTTTTGTATTGATATTTTCCAGTAAAAGCTCATTGAAAATCAATACTAACAAGTTTCTGAGCTTTATTTTCTTTTTTTGGGTTGATTTGATTTTATGCATGTGTATGTATTTTTACCAAACCCAGCTCCTTCCCTCAACTTTGTTATTTTCCCTTCTAACCCTACCAGTTTTTTCGTTCAACTAAACATGCTGTGTTTTTAAGTCAACTGAATCCACATAACGCTGATTATTTGTGTATTAGTGGTATAATACCATTTCCTGGAGCATGGGTAGCTTCTCAGAAAACATGCCTCTGTAAAACAGAACAAAACAAAACAAAACAAACAAACAAACAAAAAAACCCTGCCTTTCTCTTTGCATCAATTAGCAATAGCTTCCAAGCTAAGATTGAGGATTTCATGAACCTCACTGTCATCCATATCAGGAATTTGGATAACTTAATCTTGGGCATATCTTGTGCATGTAGGTGCAGTCTTTGTGAATTCTTGTGTGAAAAGATACTGTCATGTCAGCCAAGCTCTATTTTGAAGATTGTACCCAATACCCTGGCTTACAAGCATTTTGGCACTTCTGTGATTCTTGAATCTTATAGGGTAACAGTTATAATATATGTGTATCAGTTGTATTTCCATAGTCTCTTCTTGTGACCTGAGCTGCCCCATGTTGGACTCCAAAATGTCATGGACTGCTCTGTCAATGTTGGAAAAGTTCCCGAACAGAACACCAATGGTGTATGCTCTAAGATCAAGAATTGACAAATAGGCCCTCATAAAATGGCAAAGCTTCTGTAAGGCAAATGATATTGTCAATAAGACAAAATGGCAACCAACTAATTGGGAAAAGATCTTAACCAATTCTACATCCAATAGAGGGCTAGTACCCAAGATACACAAAGAACTCAAGAAATTATGCTCCAGACAACCAAATAACCCTCTTAGAAAATGGGGTACAGAGCTAAACAAAGAATCCTCAACAGAAGAAACTCAAATGGCAGAGAAGCACCTTAAGAAATGCTCAACATCCTTAGTCATCAGGGAAATGCAAATCAAAACAACCCTGAGATACCACCTCACACCAGTCAGAATGGCTATGATCAAAAACTCAGGTGATAGTAGATGCTGGAGAGGATGCAGAGAAAAAGGAACACTCATCCATTGTTGGAGGGATTGCAAGCTGGTACAACCACTCTGGAAATCAGTCCGGCAGTTTCTCAGAAAACTGGACATAGCATTACCTGAGGATCCATGTATACCACTCCTGAGCATATACCCAGAAGACGCTCCAACATATAACAAGGACATATGTGCCACTATGTTCTTAGCAACCTTATTTATAATAGCCAGAAGCTGGAAAGAACCCAGATGTCCCTCAACAGAGAAATGGATGCAAAAAATGTGGTACATTTACACAATGGAGTATTACTCAGCTATTTAAAATAATGAATTAGCAGAATTTTTATGTAAATGGATGGAACTAGAAATTATCATCCTGAGTGAGTTAACCCAAGCACAAAAGAACACACATAGTATTTTCTCACTGATAAGCAGATGTTAGCTCAAAAGCTTGGAATAGCGAAGTCTCAACCAACAGACCACATGAAGCTCATGAAAAAGGAAGACCAAGTGGGCATGCCTCGGTCCTACTTACAAGGAGGAACAAAAATACTCAAGCGAGAAAATATGGAAACAAAACATGGGACAGAAACTGAAGGGAGGGACATCTGGAGACCATTCCACCTGGTATCCATCCCATGTACAGTCACCTAAGCTAGACACTGATGTGGATGGCTGGAAGTGCATGCTGACAAGAACATGATATTGCTGTCTCCTTAGCAGTCTACTAGAGACTGACACATTCAGAGGATGATGCTCACAGCTAACCACTGATATGATCAAAGGTTTTCCAATGGAGAAGTTAGAGAGAAGACTGAAGTAGCAGAAAGGGTTTGTGACCCCATGAGGAGAGCAACAACACCAATCAACCAGAGCTCTCCAGGGTCTAAACCACCAGCCTAGGAGCACATAGGGAGAGACCCATGACTCCATCTGTATATGTAGGGGAGGAATGCCTGGTCAGGCATAGGTGAGAGAGGAGATTCTTGGTCCAAAAGAAATGAACACAGAGGGGGGAGGAATGTGAGGGTGAGGAGGGGACAGTCAGGCATGGATAAGTGGGGGCACAGCCTCATAGAAGCATGAGGAGGGGGGATGGGATAAGAGATTTCTGGGTGGTGGGGGGAAGTAAGGTAAGGGGATAAATTCTGAAGTGTAAAAATAATACCCAATAATAAAAAGAAACAAACAAAAAAAAAACCAAAAACAAAAGACCCAAAAAACAAACAAACAAACAAAAAAAGAAAATGATGATCTTGAGTTGGACATTTGCAATGTTTCTATTTAATCCACCAAAAACCAATATTTGCTTTAAAAACAATGTTGGAACACACACTGCCAAAAGCCTTGAGGGCTAAATTTTTATAGCCTGCACTGCCCCAAGCTGCTAAGGTCAGAGCGTCAGGGTTCAGCAAGAGAGAGAGAGAGAGAGAGAGAGAGAGAGAGAGAGAGAGAGAGAGAGAGAGAGAGGAGACAGACATGAAGAGTGGAGATCAGATAGAGTGTGATTCAATCCCATTTATTTTTTAGTCTCTCTTCTTCTCTCCAAGTCCCTAGTTCCTAGTACCAAGTCTCTGGTCCTAATTCCTAGTTCCAGCTGTAATAAGTCTCAAGTTCTAATCCTAGTTCTAAGTTGCTAGTCTCTTTCCCAGTTCCAAGTTCCAAGTGTCTAGTTCCTAGTTGTTAGTCTCTTTCCAAATTCCTTTTCCAAGCTTCAAGTTCTAAGTCTTTGCCTTCTTTCTGCCTCTTACCTTTTATATGTCTCACTTCTAAGTCACGCCTTTAAGTCATGTTCTTAAGTCATGCCTTTTAAGACTTATCACTAAATTATACCTTTAAGTCTCACACTCAAGGGAAAATCCTGGGTATCTAAAACAAGATGTTATCAGAGTGTGCTCAGGTGTTGTAGGCTATTGTAAACATGTCTCTTGTTAGGGTATATGGCTCAAGATGGCTGGAAGGATGATTGCCGCCTTTTGTTGGCTCCCCACAGTCTCTTATTCTCTGAATGTTAATCAGTGTTGTGTCTCTGTATTAACTGCAAATTATTGAAAATGCAAGCTTCTCTCATAAGGGTTAGGAGATGCAATTATTTATTAATAGAGACATAAATTTATTTTATGCTCCTCACAAAAGAATTTATGTCTGTTTAATATTCTTAAGAGAGATGCAAATCTTAATTTCCCTCAACAATTAATTGACAAAAGAGGAGTAATTTTACAAAAGTAGAAGAAGCTCTCACTAATTGATATATTATATAGATTGATTAATTGTTGGCTGTTTTATAATAGTCCTTTGATAAAAGAGATTATTAATAATGAATTATATTTCTTTAAATAGTGTCTTTATGACTCTTTGAGGGTGGAAGGAGCATGCCTTGTTTACTCTTAACTTTCTAAAACTAAAAGCTCACAGCAAATCTGCTGCTGATTGCCTCTGGCATCGCTGAGACCAATAAAAACAGCTATAGATTGGCATCACTAATCTGAAGAAATCCCTTGTTTCACTGTCTGATGTGATCCCCAAAAACTCCAAAGGACTTCATTGGACCTGATTTTCTCTTTTACAGTAGAAAAGACTGTATACAGCTCTAGACTGTGCATGGCACTTAAAGAAGAATGCTGCTTTTATATAGACAAAACAGGGATGATTAAAGAGAGCATGAAAAAGGCCAGAGAAGGTCTTGAGAAAAGACAGAGAGAGAAAGAGAAAAAGAGAGCTTGTACAAGAATTGGTCTTCAACCTCTCCATGATTGTTAACCCTACTTCCTTCCATCTTGGGATTATTAATTGGGTTATTTTTGCTTATTTCTTTTGGTCCCTGGGCCTTAAAATAGGCTGACTAACTTTGTGAAACAACAGACAGAAAATCTGAGAGCAAAATTTCTTCAGATACATTATCATATGTTAGCTTTGGAGGACCATGAGAATCTAGATGAGATTGTTACTCTATCCAGGGTGTTCCTAAGTCCCATCTCCATCCAACCTAAAAGAGGGAACTTCTGCCCCTAGACCAAGAAGAGAGGGGCCACCCAGAACCCCCTCTGTCTGGCGATCTGAATTCTTGTTAAGCTGCTAGGCTAAGCACTGCAAGGGAATATAAATAAAATTAAAGAATATGTTTCTGGGTTCCCTGATGGACATGCCTGACTGCATAGGGGTAGATGTCAAAAGTATTCCCTCTCCAGGAAAAAGACATCGGGATGGGTAAGGCCCTTATGCCTCATTGGACAATGACAGGAGGACTGGAGCCACTACAAGATCCCCTTTAATTACTGGAGGTCAGGCCTCTATCCCCACCTTTGCAAGATTAGAATTGCCACAGCCCTTCTATACTTGGAGAAGGGAGGAGATGTCAGGGGTATCCCTGCTTATACACTGAAGGTCTAAAATCAGCCATAAGCCTAAAATCAGCAATAGGCCTGACATACATGCCTGCTAACACAAAGTCTTGGGTCTCTATGGAAAAACACAGAAACAGAGGGCTATAAACTATTGTAAACAGGCAGCTTTTGTTAAAATCTACCACCCTGAGTAGTCATAGACCTTGTAAATAGGCAGTCTTTGGCAGATAGTACCAAATTATATAAGAACAAGTGAATCATAGGAAGAGTCATAGTGACCTGACCCCTGAACCTTCACCCAGCTGATACCCTGTTCTGAAAGATGTCTGTACTCCCTCTGAACACCTATGTTCCTGTGTCATCCCCTTTCCCACATCCTGCATTTTAGTGTTTATAACCCGTGTTAAAAAGTAAACATTATAATTTGATAAAAAAATAAACAAAAAATTAACATACAGTGTACCCCAGGTTCTGCTGACTTAGCTCCTGACAATCTATTTTCTTGTTCTCAGAAATACTTTGAATTATAAAACGTTATTGTGGTCTGTGTTAGTATGCTGGGTAAAATAATTTTTATTGATCTCATTTTAAACTTCAAAGTTTGTAGTGAGTTAAAATGTCCTTCAACATAATTATAGGTCATATTTATTTTCATATTGTAAAATGCTAGTTAATCTGTTGAACATTTTAAAAAATTGGATTTCTTTTTGAGAACTTCATATATGAACACTCTATTTACCTAATTTTCCCCTTTCTCTCCTTTCTCCCACTCTTCCCAACCCCCCATAATTTTAAAATACATCTTATTATTTAACTGTCATTTATATATGTATGTATATATGTATACATGTATAAGTATATATGTTTTTACAAATATTGATAAATAAAGTGTTTTAAATTAAAAAAAGAAACATAATAACTTAAGGAACATTTTATTAATATGTTCACTTAGAAAAATAAAGATACTAGGTTCTCTCCAGGATCTATAATGTAGCCAGTAACATTGTTTTGATCAGTTTATAGTACTTGGCCTGATTTGGTTTTTGGAGTGGGCCTTACATCCAATCAGAAAATGTCTATTCAGTTGCTTGCTGTTCCTAGTATCCTAATGCAAATAGAATGTACCACATGCTGCTCCTGCTAGGACTCTCTTTGCTGGTGGGTTTCTAGCAAGGTGAGATTCAGGGGATTCTGTTTTCTTTTAGCACAGTGTGTTATGCTTTACGGAGTTGAACACCAGGAAATGGGACCAGACTGCATTGAGACACAATCCTTGAATCCTTTATCTCCATACTCATACATTCCTCTTTTCCCCTTGCATTTGATGTAAATACTATAAGCACTTGTTTTCCTCCTATTTCTTCTTTTCATGGTCCTGGTCCTTCCTAGGGTTACTTGTCTAACTCCTCTGCACTTCACTTCCTTCAAATTCAACATTTTCAATTTCTCCAGCTTAGTTTTTGATGGCCCTAAATGTACGTTGAAAGTTATGCAAGACTTTTATTTTTCCTTCTTTCTTTCTTTCTTTCTTTCTTTCTTTCTTTCTTTCTCTTTCTTTCATCTTTATTTCTCTTTCCTTCCTTCTTTTCCCTTATTTCTTACTTCCTTTCTTTCTTTTTTATCCCAAATGCTGTTCCTTCCTGGTCCTCCCTCAAAGAGTTCTTTCTTCATGCTCCCTACCCTGAGATTGTGGGGCCACTCAGTTATCGGCACTACCCCCCCAACACCTGCCTTATCAAGTTTCTGCAGTATTAGGCACATCCTTTGTCACTCTGGTCAGACATGGCAGCCCTATTGGGAAGTGAATACCACAGTCAGGCTACAGTTTTAGGGGAGAACCCTTGCTCCAGTAATTGGTTTATCTGCATGGAGACTGAGCTGCACATCTGCTATAAGGGACTTGGTTGAAGTCATGTATGATGTATGCTCTTTTTTTGGTTTCTCAATCTCTGAGAGCTTCCAGGGTTCCAGGTTAGTTGACTCTTGGTCTTCCTCTAAGGCTCCTATTCTGTTCAGTGTCCATAACAATGAGAAAATGGGAGGATCCGTTCAAGAATGTGTGGTTGGCTCAGGAAGCCAGCGTTAGATCTTTGATTGTCATCCTTCTATTCTGTCCATTGCCACGATTCAGGATGGAGAGACCATTTTGGTGTCCTGAAGCTATCCCTTTCTAGAGTCCTGCCAGGGTCACCACAACATACAGCTCAGTCTTCCTCTTGTCGTTATTTCTTTTTCAGAGCCACACCATGATGCTTCAAGTTGATCCTGAATAAACCCCTTTAAACTTGGTTTTTCATTTTTAGCCCTGCAATGTGTTGATTGTGGATACTCTGGATTTTCCAACAAATGTCAGTCATCACAACAATTCTGTACTGCTAGAGAAGGCCAGAAGTGTAGTTTGATGAAAACCACTGCAGGTATGTGAGGTCTTTGAGTCTTAAGGCTGATCATGCTTTCCATAAGGGATAGAGCATTCCCCATATTCATGAGCAAAGATGGTGAATGTGGGAGAATGTGGTTCTGTATAAATTAGAAAAGGCCTTCTTTTATGGTATTGGTTGCCAAATATGGTAGTTCAGACAAATAAATCAATTAAGATTAAAAGAAAAAACCCACACAATTTGAAAGTTCTCTTGATGGTCCTAAGGTACTTGTCTGTGAATATAATCAGGTATGAAAGTATTTGTGCACTAAAATTTCACTGAGTACCTTTGAGAATAGAGTACAACGTATGTATAAAATTATTCCTCAATGATTGACTAAAAAATTACATGGGACCCTGAATCTTCTCATTGAACAGTGCACTGCTTAATTCCAACATATATATATTGACTCTTGCCTTTATTTCTCTGCAGGTGAATTTGTAAAACTTGGCATTCTGACATGTTCTACACGTTGCTTCAACTATACAATAAAAAAACCACCAGTCACATTTCAAAAGACATGTTGTGATTCAGCTTCTTTTTGTAACAAGCTCCTTTAAAGGTCTGGTCTTTGCTCGTCCTGTTGTACTTAGGTAAGCCTTCCCTGTCCTCTATAGCCTCCTAACACTGGACCATCAATGCCCAGCACTGGCAACATCCTGACACCTACTTTGACTTAGTATCAAATATTGATATACTGACAGTATTTTTTATCATCTCCATTTCTAGAATTTTGGATTCCTTTTTCTCCCTCTATCCTCTCAGCATTGACTGACATATAGGACACCCTCTGTTCTCTTGATTGTTTGTGTAATGTAAGTGTCCTGATTGACAAATGCTGCAACTATAGACTGATTTTCCTGTGCATATGACAGACATGACACCTACTTTTAATGCAATTTCACTTCACTTATGCCTCTCACCAAGCTGGTCAGCAACAGACAGCCTCAGCTTCTTCATTCTTTTTCAGACAACATAGGACACATGTTAGGTAGATTCTTACTACTTTGAGCTGAGTAAAACAATGACAACAGGAAAGATTAATTTTGTGTCATAAGTTTGAGACATCTTCTATCATGATGGGAGAATGCAGTAGAACTGAGCTATTAAAGGCATGGTCTCTGGGAAGCACAGCTGAGTAAACTAGGGAGTGACCAACATGAGATAAAGCTCCCAAAGAACCATGGCCAGATACCTACCTATCCCAATGCTACTCTGCTCCCTACAATTCTCCCATATTTTAACAGTTTGTCAAGTATTAAAATGTACTAATGTAATAAACTATGGATTAGGA
>JANHMN010001220.1:0-12152 GCA_030674055.1 Rhabdomys pumilio
TGCATTTCCTGTATGCAGTAAAATTCTGGGTCCTGTTTATGTATCCATACTGATAGTCTATGTCTTTTTATTGGAGAATTGAGTCCATTGATATTAAGAGATATTAAGGAATAATGAATGTTGTTTACTGTTATTTTTGTTATTGATGGTGGAGTCATGTTTGTGTAGTGATCTTCTTTTAGGATTGTTGGAAGATTACTTTCTTGCTTTTCCTAGGTTGTAGTTTCCCTCCTTGTGTTGGAGTTTTCTACCAATTATCCTTTGAAGTACTGAATTTGTGGTAAGATATTGTGTAAATTTGATTTTGTCATGGAATATTTTGGTTTCTCCATCAATATTGATTGAGAGTTTTGCTGGGTATAGTAGTCTGGACTGGCATTTGTGTTCTCTTAGGGTCTGTATGATATCAGTCCAGGATCTTCTGGCTTTTATAGTCTCTGGTGGGAAGTCTGGTGCAATTCTTAAAGGTCGTCCTTTATATGTTACTTTACCTTTTTCCCTTACTACTTTTAGTAATTTTTCTTTGTTTTGTACATTTGATGTTTTGATTATTATGTGACAGGAGGTGTTTCTTTTCTGGTCTAAAGTATTTGGAGTTCTGTAGCCTTCTTGTATATTTATGGACATCTCTTTCTTTAGGTTAGGGAAGTTTTCCTCTATAATTTTGTTGAAGATATTTACTGGTCCTTTAAGTTGGGAGTCTTCCCCCTCATCTATACCTATTATCCTTAGGTTTGGCCTTCTCATTGTGTCCTGGATCTCCTGTATGTTTTGGATTAGTAGCTTTTTGCATTTTGCATTTTCTTTGACAGTTGTGTCAATGTTTTCCACGGTATCTTCTGCACATGAGATTCTCTCTTCTATCTCTTGTATTCTGTTGGTGATACTTGTGTCTATGTCTCCTGATCTTTTTTTGGTTTGGTTTTCTATCTCCAGGGTAGTCTACCTTTGTGATTTCTTTATTGTTTCTACTTCCATTTTTACATCTTGGATGGTTTTGTTTAATTCCTTCACCTGTTTCATTGTGTTTTCTTGCAATTCATTAATGGATTTTTGTGTTTCCTCTTTAAAGGCTTCTATCTGTCTACCTGTGTTCTCCTTAAATTCTTTGAGAGTGTTATTTATGTCCTTCTTAAAGTCTTCTATCATCATCATGAGAAGTGATTTTAATTCTGAATCCCACTTCTCCGGTGTCATGGGGTGTTCAGGGCTTGCTATGATGGGTGAACTGTGTTCTGATGTTTCCATGAAACTTTGGATTCTGTTGCTTATGTTCTTGCACTTGCCTTTTGCCATCTGGTTAACTCTAGTGCTACCTGTACTTGCTGTCTCTGACTGAAGCCTCCCTTTCCAGTCATCTTGCTTGTGTCTGATCTCCTCAGTGTCCCAATGTCTCTGTGATCTTCTCCAGCTTCTCTGAATACAGTGGTACCTCTAGGATGACTCAGAATATGGTATCTGCTAGGTAGCAGTCCAGCTATGTGTCCACTGTTCTGGGTGTAGTGTCTCCTCTAGGATGTCTCAGGGTAATGTGTACACTGCTCTGTGTGCAGTGGCTCCTCTATTATGTCTCGGGATATGTTGTCTGTTGCTCTGAGTTCCTTTGTACCTCTGCCGCTCTGGGTTCAGTGGACCCTCTAGGATGGGTCAGGAGGGATCCAGTGTCCTCAGGAGCAGACCAGCAAGGATTTGTGTCAGGCCTCAGATCCGAGAGAGGGGCAGAAGGGGTGTGCTATTCCGCAGGGGCAGAGTTTTGGGGTCTGCTGGAATCTGAGCACTTCCTGCACCGAGCTCTGGGCATAGGGCAGTGAGTGGGTCTTCTTACCTACTGCTCTGGGTTCTGTGGACCCTCTAGGGTGAGCCAGGAGGAATCCGGTGTACCCAGGAGCAGACCGGGCAGGGAAGATGTATTTTTTGTATGCAACAAAATGTTGGGTCCTGTTTAAGTATCTAGTCTGTTAGTCTATGTCTTTATTGGGGAACTGAGTCCATTGATGTTAAGAGATGTTAAGAAAAGGTAATTGTTTCTTCCTATTATTTTTGTTACTAGTGGTGGAATTATATTTGTGTGTCTATCTTCTTTTGGATTTGTCGGGAGATTATTTTCTTGCTCTTTCTAGGGTATAATTTTCCTCCTTTTATTGGTGTTTTCCCTCTATTATCCTTTGTAGTGTTGGATTTGTGGGAAGACATTGTGTAAATTTGGTTTTGTCATGTAATATCTTAGTTTCTTCATCAATGGTACTTGAGATGTTTGCTGAGTATAGTAGCCTGGGCTGGCATTTTTGTCCTCTTAGGGTCTGTATGACATCTGTCAAAGATCTTCTTGCTTTTAGAGTTTCTGGTGAGAAGTCTTGTGTAATTCTGATATGTTACTTGACCTTTTTCCCTTACTGCTTTTAGTATTCTTTCTTTGTTTTGTGCATTGGTGTTTTGATTATTGTGTGACAGGAGGTATTTCTTTTCTTGTCTAGTCTATTTTGAGTTCTGTAGGCTTCTTGTATGTACATGGGCATCTCTTTCTTTAGGTTAGGGAAGTTTTCTTCTATAATTTTGTTGAAGATATTTACTGGCCCTTTATGTTGGGAATCTTCACTCTCTTCTATACTTATTATCCTTAAGTTTGGTCTTCTCATTGTGTCCTGGATTTCCTGGGGTTAGAAGCTAATTGCATTTTGCATTTTCTTTGACAGTTGAGTCAATATTTTCTATGATATCTTCTTCACCTGAGATTCTCTCTTCTGTCTCTTGTATTCTGTTGGTGATGCTTGTATCTATGACTCCTGATTTCTTTCCTAGGTTTTCTATCTCCAGGGTAGTCTCCCTTTGTGATTTCCTTTTTTTTTTCTACTTCCATTTTTTATGTCCTGGATGGTTTTTTTCAATTCCTTCATCTGTTTGGTTGTATTTTCTTGTAATTTGTTAAGGTATTTTTGTGTTTCCTTTTAAGGGTGTCTATCTATTTAGTTATGTTCTCAAATTCTTTGAAAGTGTTATTTATGTCCTTCTTAAATCCTCTATCATCATCATTAGAGGTGATTTTAAGTCTGAATCCTCCTTTTCCGGTGTGATGGGGTACTCAGGTCTTGCTATGGTGGGAGAACTAGGTTCTGATAATGCCAAGTACCCTTGGTTGCTGATGCTTATATTCTTGTGCTTGCCTTTTGCCATCTAGTTATCTTTAGTGCTACCTACACTCACTGTCTCTGACTGGTGCCTGTTTTTCCTGTTATCTTGGTTGTGTCAGAACTCCTCAGAGTCCAGCTGTGTCTGTGAGCCTGTGAGCCTGAAATCCTGGGTGTAAGAGCTCCTGGGAGTCAGGCTGCCTCTGGGATCCAGAAATCCTGGTGTGACCAGTCTCCTGACATCCAATGATCCAATGATCCTATGTGCCTGAACATGTTAGAGCTCCTGGGAGTCCAGCCCTCTCTGGGTGTTGTGGGATTGGGTGCAGAGATGAAGCTCAAGATCAGGTCAGTGCTCTGGCACAGACCAGAAGGATCCAGTACTCCTTGCCTGGAGTGAGTTCCTGTGTCCTCGTGGGTCCCAGTTACTTCCTGTTTGGGGCTGGTGTTGCAGCCTCCTTACCTAAGATCCTGCGGGTTAGAACTCCTGGGAGTCCCACCTCCTCTGGGTTTCATGGGATTGGGTGCAGAGCTGCAGCTCATGACCTGCTCAGTGCTCAAGCACAGACTAAAAGCATAAATTTGCTTTTAATCATGTAATATTTTGGGTTTTCCATCTATAGTAATTGAAAGTTTTGCTGAGTATACTAGCCTAGGCTGGCACTTGAGTTCCCTCAGGGTCTGTTTGACATCTGCCCAGGATCCTCTAGCTTTCATAGTTTCTGGTGAAAAGTCTGGTGTAATTCTGACAGGGCTGCCTTTCTATGTTACTTGACCTTTTTCCCTTACTGCTTTTAGTATTCTTTCTTTTGTGCATTTTGGTGTTTTGATTATTATGTGATAAGAAGTATTTCTTTTCTAGTCCAATCTATTTGGAGTTCTGTAGGCTTCTTGTATGTTCGTGGGCATCTCTTTCTTTAGGTTAGGGACGTTTTCTTCTATAATTTTGTTGAAGATATTTACTGGCCTTTTAATTTGGTATTCTTCAATCTCTTCTATACCTATTATCCTTAAATTTGGTCTTCTCATTGTGTCCTGGATTTCCTGGATGTTTTGAGTTAGAAGCTAATTGCATTTTGCATTTTCTTTGACTGTTGAGTCAATATTTTCTGATATCTTCTTCACCTGAGATTCTCTCTTCTGTCTCTTGTATTCTATTGGTGACTCCTGATTTCTTTCCTAGGTTTTCTATCTCTAGGGTAGTCTCTCTTTGTGATTTCTTTCTTGTTTCTACTTCCATGTTTATGTCCTGGTTGGTTTTTTTCAATTCCTTCATCTGTTTGGTTGTGTTTTCCTGTAATTCTTTAAGGGATTTTTGTGTTTCCACTTTAAGGGCTTCCTCCTGTTTACCTATGTTCTCCTGTATTTCTTTAAGGGAATTAATATGTCTTTCTTAAAGTCCTTTATTATCATAAGATGTGATTTTAAACCAGAGTCTTGTTTTTCTGATGTGTTGGGGTATCCAGGGCTTACTGTAGTTGGAGAACTGGGTTCTGATGATGCCAAGTAGCATTAGTTTCTGTTGCTTATGATCATACCCTTGCCTCTAGCCATCTGGTTATCTCTGGTGTTAGCTGGTTTTGCTGTCTCTGATTGTGGCTTGGCCCTCCTACAAGCCTGTGTGTCAGTACTCCTGGGATACCAGTTCTCTCTTGGAGGAAATTGTGTACAGGGTCAGCTCTTGAGCACAGAGAGAAACCTGAAGAATCCTGTTCCTTGATTTCTGTGTTCTGATGACTCTGGGTGGGTCCCTCTTGGGCCAGGAATTTGTGTAGAAGTGGTGGTATTACCTTTGCTTACAGGTGTGTCAGCCCTCCAGAGAGACCAGCTCTCTCCCAGTGGTATTTGGGTATGGAGAGCTGTGGCACAGGGTCAGCTCCAGGTGCAAATGGACACTGGAAGAATGTACTGCATTTTCTGTATCTATTGCTCTGTTGAAGGGCATCTGGGTTCTTTCTAGATTCTGGCTATTATAAATAAGCTTGCTATGAACATAGTGGAGCATGTGTCCTTGTTATACATTAGAGCATCTTCTCAGCCATTAAATATTCCTCAGTTGAGAGAATTCTTTGTTTAGCTCTGTACCCCATATTTTCATAGGTTAATTTGGTTCTCTGGAGTCTAATTTATTGAGTTCTTTGTATATGTTGGATATTAGCCTTCTATTGGATATAGGGTTGGTAAATATCTTTTCCCAATCTGTAGGTTTCCATTTTGTTCTATTGACAGTGTCCTTTGCCTTACAAAGCTTTTCAATTTCATGAGGTCCCATTTGTCAATTGTTGATCTTAGAGCATGAGCCATTGGTGTTCTGTTCTGGAAATTTTCCCTTGAGCCAATGTGTTCAAGATTCTTTCCCACTTTCTCATCTATGAGATTCAGCATATTTGGTTTTATGTGGAGGTCCTTGATCCGCTTTGTCTTGAGTTTAGTACAAGGAGATAAGAATGGATCAATTTGCATTCTTCTGCATGCCAACTGCCAATTGAACCAGCACCATTTGTCAAAAATGCTGTCTTTTTTCTGATTGCATGGTTTTGGCTTCTTTCTTCAAGATCAAGTGACCATTGGTGTGTCAGTTTATTTCTGGGTCTTCAATTCTACTCATTGATCTACCTACCTGTCTCTGTACCAACACCATGAAGTTTTTATCACTATTTCTGTGTAGTACCTCTTGAGGTCAGGGATGGCAGTCCTCGCCCCAACCACACCAGAAGTTTTCTTATTGTTGAGAATGGTTTTCACTAAACTGAGTTTTTTGATATTCCAGACGAATCTGAGAATTATTTTTTCTATCTCTGTGAAGAAACCAGTTGGAATATAGATGATGATTTTATTGAATTTGTAAATTGCTTTTGATGAGATGACCATATATACTATGTTAATCCTGTGGATACATGAGCATGGAAGATTTTTCCATCTTCTGAGGTCTTCTTTGATTTCTTTCTTCAGAGCCTTGAAGTTAGTGTCGTACAGATCTTTCACTTGCTTGGTTAGAGTCATTCCAAGATATTTTATATTATTAGTGATTATTGTGAAGGGTGACATTTCACTAATTTCTTTCTCAGCCCATTTATCCTTTGAATAGAGGAAGGCTACTGATTTCCTTGAGTAGATTTTATATCCAGCCACTTTGCTGAAGTTGTTTATCGGTTGTAGGTGTTCTCTGGTAGAATTTTTGGGGTCGCTTATGTATCATACTATCTGAAAATAAAGATATTTTGACTTCTTCCTTTCCCGTTTGTATCCCTTTGATCTCCTGTTGTCTAATTTCTCTAGCTAGGATTTAGGGTACTGTACTGAATAGATAGGGAGAGAGTGGGCAGCTTTGTCTTGCCCCTTATTTTAGTGGGATTACTTCAAGTTTCTCTCCATTTAGTATAATGTTGTCTATTGGTTTGCTGTATATTGCTTTTATTATGTTTAGGAATGGACCTTGAATTCCTGAGCTCTGCAATACTTTTAATATAAGGGTGTTGTATTTTGTCAAAAAAAAATTTCAGCATCTAATGAGATGATCATGTGTTTTTTATCTTTCAGTTTTCTTTTATCTTTTTATTTCTTTTATTCCTGTACTTTTATTTTTCAGATTTTGTCTTCTTATCCCATTCATCCCACTGCCCAGAAACCTCCTATCCCACCCCTCTTCATGCTTCTATGAGGAGGTGCCCCTACTTTCCCACCAACTCCCACATCCCCACCTTCGAATTCTGCCCCCCACTCAATGTTCAGCCTTCATGGGACCAAGGATCTCCTCTCCCACCTATGTACAACAAGGCCATCCTCCACTACATATATAGATGGAGTCATGGGTCCCTCCCTATGTGCTCCCAGGCTGGTGGTTTAGACCCTGGGGAGCTCTGGTTGGTTGGTATTGTTGCTCTCCTCATGGAGCCACCACTCCTTTCAGCTCCTTCAGTCTTCTCTCTAACTCCTCCATTGGGAAACCATTGATTAGATCAGGGGTTAGCTGTGAGCATCTGCCTCTGAGTATCTCAGGCTCTGGCAGACCTCTAAGGAGACAGCTATATCAGGCTCCTGTCAGCATTCACTTCCTGACATCCACATGAGTGTCTACCTTTGGTGACTGCAAATGGGATGGATACCCAGGTGGAATGGTCTCTAGGCAGCCCTTCCTTCAGTTTCTGTCCTACACTTCGTTTCCATATTTGCTCCTTTGAGTATTTTGTTTCTCCTTCTAAGTAGGACCGAGGCATCCACACTTGGTCTTCCTTCTTCATGAGCTGCATGTGGTCTGTGAGTTGAATCTTGGCTATTTCAAGCTTTTGGGCTAACATCCACTTATCAGTGAATAAATATCATGTGTGTTCTTTTGTGATTGGGTTACTTCACTCAGGATGATATTTTCTAGTTCCTCACTGGTACAAATAGGAATAATTATGCTCTAATTGTATTTTGAGAGAAAAGTTTTATTTTAACAGGAAGGGTGATATGTAGGAGGAGCTAAGGGGGAAGGAGCACCGAGAGGAAGAGATGGAGTAAGGAGAGAAGAAGATTAAGTGGAGGAGAAGCTAGGTGATGAAAGAGAGAGAGAGAGAGAGAGAGAGAGAAAAGAGAGAGGGAACATGGAGGCAGATGTTCATGTGTCTCCACCAGTCAAAGATAGTTGATATATCTAGGTTGGGTATTGGGTCGCACTTCTGATTGAGCATTACCATACTTATTAAGCCTTTGATTAACATTTTAAAAACTCTATAAAATCAAAAAGGAAAAGGGGGCACGGGATAGGGGTTTTCTAGGGAGGGAAAGTGGGGAAAGGGGATGGCATCTGAAATGTAAATAAAATATCCAATAAAAAAAGAATTTCTTGAAAACATTATTTTTAATAGCTGAGTAATACTCCATTGTGTGAATGTACCATATTTTTTGTATCCATTCCTCTGTTGAAGGACATCTGGGTTCTTTCCAACTTCTGGATATTATAAATAAGGCTGCTATGAACATATTGGAGCATATGTCTTTGTTATATGTTGGAGCATCTTCTGGGTATATGCCCAGGAGTGATATATCTGGATCCTCAGGTAATGCTATGTCCAGTTTTCTGAGGAACCACCAGACTGATTTCCAAAGTGGTTGTACCAGCTTGCAATCCCACCATCAGTGGAGGAGTGTTTCTCTTTCTCCACATCCTCGTCAGCATCTACTATCACCTGAGTTTTTGATCTTAGCCATTCTGACTGGTGTGAGGTGGTATCTCAGGGTTGTTATGATTTGCATTTCCCTGATGACTAAGGATGTTGAGCATTTTTTAAGGTGCTTCTTGGCCACTTGAGTTTCCTCTGTTGAGAATTCTTTGTTTAGCTCTGTACCCCATTTTAATAGGGTTATTTGGTTGTCTGGAGTCTAATTTCTTGAGTTCTTTGTATATATTGGATATTAGCCCTTTATCGGATGTAGGATGAGTAATGATCTTTTCCCAATCTGTTGGTTGCCATTTTGTCCCATTGACAATGTCCTTTGCCTTACAGAAGCTTTACAAGTTTATGAGGTTCCATTTGTCAATTCTTGATTTTAGAGAATAAGCCATTGGTGTTCTGTTAAGAAAATTTTCCCCTGTGCCTAGATACTCAAGAGTCTTCCCATCTTCTCTTCTATTAGTTTCAGTGTATCTGGTTTTATGTGGAGGTCTTGATCCACTTGGATTTGAGCTTTGTACAACGAGATAAGAATAGATTGATTTGCATTCTTCTACATGCTTACCTCCAGTTGAGCCAGCACCATTTATTGAAAATGCTGTCCTTTTTCCACTGGATGGTTTTAGCTCCTTTGTCAAAGATCAAGTGACCATAGGTGTGTGGGTTCATTTCTGGATCTTCAATTCTATTCCATTGATCTTCCTGCCTGTCCCTGTACCAACACCAGGTAGTTTTTATCACTATTGCTCTGTAGTACAGTTTGATGTCAGGGATGGTGATTCCCCCAGAAGTTCTTTTATTGTTGAGAATAGTCCTCCCTATCCTGGGTTTTTTGTTATTTCAAATGAATTTTCAAATTGCTCTTTCTATCTCTATGAAGAATTGATTTGGAATTTTGATGGGAATTGCATTGAATCTGTAGATTGCTTTTGGCAAGATGACTATTTTTACTAAATTAATCCTGCCAATCAAGGAGCATGGGAGATCTATCCATCTTCTGAGATCTTCTTCAACTTCTTTCTGAAGAGACTTGAAGTTCTTGTCTTTTTTTTTTTTTGGATATTTTATTTACATTTCAGATACCAACCCCTTTCCCCATTTCCCCTCCCTAGAAAACCCCTATCCCGTGCCCCCTTTTCCATTTTGCTTTTATACAATTTTTTAAAATGTTAATCAAAGACTTTATAAGTATGGTAATGCTCAATCAGAAGTGTAACCTACTACCCAACCTAGCTATGTAAACTATCTTTGACTGGTGGAGACATGTAAACTTCTGCCTCCATGCCCCCTCTCTCTTTCTCTCTCTTTTTCTCTCTCATTACCTAGCTTCTCATCTACTTCATCTTCTCCTCTCCTTACTCTATCTTTTCCTCTCGGTGCTCCTTCCCCCTTAGCTCTTCCTACATATTACCCTTCCTGTTAAAATAAAACTTTTCTCACAGAATACAATTAGAGCATAATTATTCCTATTTGTACCAGTGAGGTACAAGATAGTCTTAATACTCAGTCCCTCCTCTTTTTGACTAACCAGAATCTCTATCGTCTCTCTTGACTAAAACACTTAATTTTGAACCTGGCTTTTTCTTGGCTTTAGAATGAATGTCAGCTGAGAACCATCCACTCAGATCTTTTCTCTCAAGGTAAATAGCCAGGATTGGCTATGAGTCTATAGGTCTTCAACACCATCAGAAATCCAGAATGACTAGATTAACTGAAGTTATGGGAAGCACTAAGCATAGCTTCTAAAACTTAGACAATTTATAGAGATCTTTCATTTGCTTGGTTAGATTCACTCCAAGATATTTTATATTATTTGTGAGGGGTGTCATTTCTCTAATTTCTTTCTCAGCCTGTTTATCCTTTGAGTAGAGGAAGGCTACTAATTTGTTTGAGTTGATTTTATATCCAGCCACTTTGCTGAAGTGGTTTATCAGGTTTATGAGTTCTCTGGTGGACGTTCTAGGGTCACTTAAGCATACTATCATATCATCTGCTAATAGTGAAATTTTGACTTCTCCTTTTCTATTTGTATTCCTTTGACTTCCTTTTGTTGTCTAATTGCTCTGGCTAAGACTTCCAGTACTATATTGAATAGGTAGGGTGAGAGTGAGCAGCCTTGTCTAATCCCTGATCTTAGTGGGATTGCTTCAAGTTTCTCTCCATTTAATTTGATGTTGGCTACTGGCTTGCTGTATATTGCTTTTACTATGTTTAGGTATGGGCCTTGAATTCCTGTTCTTTCCAGGACTTTTAACATGAAAGGATGTTGAATTTTGTCAAATGCTTTCTCAGCATCTATTGAGATGATCATGTGGTTTTTTTCTTTGAGTTTATTTATGTAGTGGATTACATTGATGGATTTCTGAATACTGAACCATCCCTGAATTCCTGGGATAAAGCCTACTTGATCATGATGGATGATTGTTTTGATATGTTCTTGGATTCAGTTTGCAAGAATTTTATTGAGTATTTTTGCATCAATATTCATAAGAGAGATTGGTCTGTAGTTCTCTTTGTTTGTCGGATCTTTATGAGGTTTAGGTGTAAGTGTAACTGTAGCTTCATAGAAGGAATTGGGTAGTTTTCTTTCTTTTTCAATTCTGTGGAATAGTTTGAAGAGAATTGGTATTAGGCCTTCCTTGAAGGTCTGGTAGAATTCTGCACTAAAACCATTGGGTCCCAGACTTTTTTGGTGGGGAGACTTTTAATGACTACTTTTATTTCTTTAGGGGCTGTGGGATTTTTTTAGTTTATCTGCTCCTGATTTAATTTTAGTACTTCGTATCTGTCTAGAAAATTGTCTATTTTATCCAGATTTTCCAATTTTGTTGAGTATAGGCTTTTGTAGTAGAATCTGATGATTTTTTTTAATTTCCTCAGTTTCTGTTGTTATGTCTCTCTTTTCAGTTCTGATTATATTAATTTGGATACTGTCTCTGTGTCTCTGGTTAGTCTGGCTAAGTGTTTATCTATCTTGTTGATTTTCTCAAAGAATCAGCTCCTGGTTTTGTTGATATTTTGTGTAATTCTTTCTGTTTCTACTTGGTTGATTTCAGCCCTGAGTTTGTTTATTTCCTGCTGTCTACTCCTCTTGGGTATACTAGCTTATTTTTGTTCTAATGCTTTCAGGTATGCTGTCAAGTTGTTAGTGTATGCTCTCTCCAGTTTCTTTTTGTAGATACTTAGAGGTATGCGTTTTCCTCTTAGTACTGTTTTCATGGAGTCCCACAAGTTTTGGTATGATATGACTTCATTTTCATTAAATTCTAAAAAGTCTTTAATTTCTTTCTTATTTCTTCCATGACCAAGTCATCATTGAGTATAATGTTGTTCAGTATCCACGTGTATGTGGGCGTTCCATTGTTTTTGTCATTATTAAAGACCAGCCTTAGTCCATGGTGGTCTGATAGGGTGCAAGGAATTATTTCAGTCTTTTTGTATCTGTTGATGCCTGTTTTGTGACCAATTATATGGTCTATTTAGGAGAGGGTACCATGAGGTGCTGAAAAAAAAGGTATATTCTTTTGTTTTAGGATGAAATCTTCTATAGATATCAGTTAAATACATTTGGTTCATAACTTCTGTTAGTTTCATTGTGTCTCTGTTTAGTTTCTGTTTCCAAGTTCAGTCCATTGCTGAGAGTGGGGTGTTGAAATCCCCCACTATTATTGTGTGAGGTACATTGTATGCTTAGAGCTTTAGTAAAGTTTCTTTTATGTAATGTGGGTGCCCTTGCATTTGGGGCATAAATGTTCAGAATTGCTAGTTCCTCTTGGTACATTTTTTCTTTGATGAGTATGAAGTGTCTTTTTTTAATCTTTTTTTATTACTTTTGGTTGAAAATCGACTTTATTTGATACTACAATTGCTA
>JANHMN010001221.1:0-12150 GCA_030674055.1 Rhabdomys pumilio
TGCATTTCCTGTATGCAGTAAAATTCTGGGTCCTGTTTATGTATCCATACTGATAGTCTATGTCTTTTTATTGGAGAATTGAGTCCATTGATATTAAGAGATATTAAGGAATAATGAATGTTGTTTACTGTTATTTTTGTTATTGATGGTGGAGTCATGTTTGTGTAGTGATCTTCTTTTAGGATTGTTGGAAGATTACTTTCTTGCTTTTCCTAGGTTGTAGTTTCCCTCCTTGTGTTGGAGTTTTCTACCAATTATCCTTTGAAGTACTGAATTTGTGGTAAGATATTGTGTAAATTTGATTTTGTCATGGAATATTTTGGTTTCTCCATCAATATTGATTGAGAGTTTTGCTGGGTATAGTAGTCTGGACTGGCATTTGTGTTCTCTTAGGGTCTGTATGATATCAGTCCAGGATCTTCTGGCTTTTATAGTCTCTGGTGGGAAGTCTGGTGCAATTCTTAAAGGTCGTCCTTTATATGTTACTTTACCTTTTTCCCTTACTACTTTTAGTAATTTTTCTTTGTTTTGTACATTTGATGTTTTGATTATTATGTGACAGGAGGTGTTTCTTTTCTGGTCTAAAGTATTTGGAGTTCTGTAGCCTTCTTGTATATTTATGGACATCTCTTTCTTTAGGTTAGGGAAGTTTTCCTCTATAATTTTGTTGAAGATATTTACTGGTCCTTTAAGTTGGGAGTCTTCCCCCTCATCTATACCTATTATCCTTAGGTTTGGCCTTCTCATTGTGTCCTGGATCTCCTGTATGTTTTGGATTAGTAGCTTTTTGCATTTTGCATTTTCTTTGACAGTTGTGTCAATGTTTTCCACGGTATCTTCTGCACATGAGATTCTCTCTTCTATCTCTTGTATTCTGTTGGTGATACTTGTGTCTATGTCTCCTGATCTTTTTTTGGTTTGGTTTTCTATCTCCAGGGTAGTCTACCTTTGTGATTTCTTTATTGTTTCTACTTCCATTTTTACATCTTGGATGGTTTTGTTTAATTCCTTCACCTGTTTCATTGTGTTTTCTTGCAATTCATTAATGGATTTTTGTGTTTCCTCTTTAAAGGCTTCTATCTGTCTACCTGTGTTCTCCTTAAATTCTTTGAGAGTGTTATTTATGTCCTTCTTAAAGTCTTCTATCATCATCATGAGAAGTGATTTTAATTCTGAATCCCACTTCTCCGGTGTCATGGGGTGTTCAGGGCTTGCTATGATGGGTGAACTGTGTTCTGATGTTTCCATGAAACTTTGGATTCTGTTGCTTATGTTCTTGCACTTGCCTTTTGCCATCTGGTTAACTCTAGTGCTACCTGTACTTGCTGTCTCTGACTGAAGCCTCCCTTTCCAGTCATCTTGCTTGTGTCTGATCTCCTCAGTGTCCCAATGTCTCTGTGATCTTCTCCAGCTTCTCTGAATACAGTGGTACCTCTAGGATGACTCAGAATATGGTATCTGCTAGGTAGCAGTCCAGCTATGTGTCCACTGTTCTGGGTGTAGTGTCTCCTCTAGGATGTCTCAGGGTAATGTGTACACTGCTCTGTGTGCAGTGGCTCCTCTATTATGTCTCGGGATATGTTGTCTGTTGCTCTGAGTTCCTTTGTACCTCTGCCGCTCTGGGTTCAGTGGACCCTCTAGGATGGGTCAGGAGGGATCCAGTGTCCTCAGGAGCAGACCAGCAAGGATTTGTGTCAGGCCTCAGATCCGAGAGAGGGGCAGAAGGGGTGTGCTATTCCGCAGGGGCAGAGTTTTGGGGTCTGCTGGAATCTGAGCACTTCCTGCACCGAGCTCTGGGCATAGGGCAGTGAGTGGGTCTTCTTACCTACTGCTCTGGGTTCTGTGGACCCTCTAGGGTGAGCCAGGAGGAATCCGGTGTACCCAGGAGCAGACCGGGCAGGGAAGATGTATTTTTTGTATGCAACAAAATGTTGGGTCCTGTTTAAGTATCTAGTCTGTTAGTCTATGTCTTTATTGGGGAACTGAGTCCATTGATGTTAAGAGATGTTAAGAAAAGGTAATTGTTTCTTCCTATTATTTTTGTTACTAGTGGTGGAATTATATTTGTGTGTCTATCTTCTTTTGGATTTGTCGGGAGATTATTTTCTTGCTCTTTCTAGGGTATAATTTTCCTCCTTTTATTGGTGTTTTCCCTCTATTATCCTTTGTAGTGTTGGATTTGTGGGAAGACATTGTGTAAATTTGGTTTTGTCATGTAATATCTTAGTTTCTTCATCAATGGTACTTGAGATGTTTGCTGAGTATAGTAGCCTGGGCTGGCATTTTTGTCCTCTTAGGGTCTGTATGACATCTGTCAAAGATCTTCTTGCTTTTAGAGTTTCTGGTGAGAAGTCTTGTGTAATTCTGATATGTTACTTGACCTTTTTCCCTTACTGCTTTTAGTATTCTTTCTTTGTTTTGTGCATTGGTGTTTTGATTATTGTGTGACAGGAGGTATTTCTTTTCTTGTCTAGTCTATTTTGAGTTCTGTAGGCTTCTTGTATGTACATGGGCATCTCTTTCTTTAGGTTAGGGAAGTTTTCTTCTATAATTTTGTTGAAGATATTTACTGGCCCTTTATGTTGGGAATCTTCACTCTCTTCTATACATATTATCCTTAAGTTTGGTCTTCTCATTGTGTCCTGGATTTCCTGGGGTTAGAAGCTAATTGCATTTTGCATTTTCTTTGACAGTTGAGTCAATATTTTCTATGATATCTTCTTCACCTGAGATTCTCTCTTCTGTCTCTTGTATTCTGTTGGTGATGCTTGTATCTATGACTCCTGATTTCTTTCCTAGGTTTTCTATCTCCAGGGTAGTCTCCCTTTGTGATTTCCTTTTTTTTTTCTACTTCCATTTTTTATGTCCTGGATGGTTTTTTTCAATTCCTTCATCTGTTTGGTTGTATTTTCTTGTAATTTGTTAAGGTATTTTTGTGTTTCCTTTTAAGGGTGTCTATCTATTTAGTTATGTTCTCAAATTCTTTGAAAGTGTTATTTATGTCCTTCTTAAATCCTCTATCATCATCATTAGAGGTGATTTTAAGTCTGAATCCTCCTTTTCCGGTGTGATGGGGTACTCAGGTCTTGCTATGGTGGGAGAACTAGGTTCTGATAATGCCAAGTACCCTTGGTTGCTGATGCTTATATTCTTGTGCTTGCCTTTTGCCATCTAGTTATCTTTAGTGCTACCTACACTCACTGTCTCTGACTGGTGCCTGTTTTTCCTGTTATCTTGGTTGTGTCAGAACTCCTCAGAGTCCAGCTGTGTCTGTGAGCCTGTGAGCCTGAAATCCTGGGTGTAAGAGCTCCTGGGAGTCAGGCTGCCTCTGGGATCCAGAAATCCTGGTGTGACCAGTCTCCTGACATCCAATGATCCAATGATCCTATGTGCCTGAACATGTTAGAGCTCCTGGGAGTACAGCCCTCTCTGGGTGTTGTGGGATTGGGTGCAGAGATGAAGCTCAAGATCAGGTCAGTGCTCTGGCACAGACCAGAAGGATCCAGTACTCCTTGCCTGGAGTGAGTTCCTGTGTCCTCGTGGGTCCCAGTTACTTCCTGTTTGGGGCTGGTGTTGCAGCCTCCTTACCTAAAATCCTGCGGGTTAGAACTCCTGGGAGTCCCACCTCCTCTGGGTTTCATGGGATTGGGTGCAGAGCTGCAGCTCATGACCTGCTCAGTGCTCAAGCACAGACTAAAAGCATAAATTTGCTTTTAATCATGTAATATTTTGGGTTTTCCATCTATAGTAATTGAAAGTTTTGCTGAGTATACTAGCCTAGGCTGGCACTTGAGTTCCCTCAGGGTCTGTTTGACATCTGCCCAGGATCCTCTAGCTTTCATAGTTTCTGGTGAAAAGTCTGGTGTAATTCTGACAGGGCTGCCTTTCTATGTTACTTGACCTTTTTCCCTTACTGCTTTTAGTATTCTTTCTTTTGTGCATTTTGGTGTTTTGATTATTATGTGATAAGAAGTATTTCTTTTCTAGTCCAATCTATTTGGAGTTCTGTAGGCTTCTTGTATGTTCGTGGGCATCTCTTTCTTTAGGTTAGGGACGTTTTCTTCTATAATTTTGTTGAAGATATTTACTGGCCTTTTAATTTGGTATTCTTCAATCTCTTCTATACCTATTATCCTTAAATTTGGTCTTCTCATTGTGTCCTGGATTTCCTGGATGTTTTGAGTTAGAAGCTAATTGCATTTTGCATTTTCTTTGACTGTTGAGTCAATATTTTCTGATATCTTCTTCACCTGAGATTCTCTCTTCTGTCTCTTGTATTCTATTGGTGACTCCTGATTTCTTTCCTAGGTTTTCTATCTCTAGGGTAGTCTCTCTTTGTGATTTCTTTCTTGTTTCTACTTCCATGTTTATGTCCTGGTTGGTTTTTTTCAATTCCTTCATCTGTTTGGTTGTGTTTTCCTGTAATTCTTTAAGGGATTTTTGTGTTTCCACTTTAAGGGCTTCCTCCTGTTTACCTATGTTCTCCTGTATTTCTTTAAGGGAATTAATATGTCTTTCTTAAAGTCCTTTATTATCATAAGATGTGATTTTAAACCAGAGTCTTGTTTTTCTGATGTGTTGGGGTATCCAGGGCTTACTGTAGTTGGAGAACTGGGTTCTGATGATGCCAAGTAGCATTAGTTTCTGTTGCTTATGATCATACCCTTGCCTCTAGCCATCTGGTTATCTCTGGTGTTAGCTGGTTTTGCTGTCTCTGATTGTGGCTTGGCCCTCCTACAAGCCTGTGTGTCAGTACTCCTGGGATACCAGTTCTCTCTTGGAGGAAATTGTGTACAGGGTCAGCTCTTGAGCACAGAGAGAAACCTGAAGAATCCTGTTCCTTGATTTCTGTGTTCTGATGACTCTGGGTGGGTCCCTCTTGGGCCAGGAATTTGTGTAGAAGTGGTGGTATTACCTTTGCTTACAGGTGTGTCAGCCCTCCAGAGAGACCAGCTCTCTCCCAGTGGTATTTGGGTATGGAGAGCTGTGGCACAGGGTCAGCTCCAGGTGCAAATGGACACTGGAAGAATGTACTGCATTTTCTGTATCTATTGCTCTGTTGAAGGGCATCTGGGTTCTTTCTAGATTCTGGCTATTATAAATAAGCTTGCTATGAACATAGTGGAGCATGTGTCCTTGTTATACATTAGAGCATCTTCTCAGCCATTAAATATTCCTCAGTTGAGAGAATTCTTTGTTTAGCTCTGTACCCCATATTTTCATAGGTTAATTTGGTTCTCTGGAGTCTAATTTATTGAGTTCTTTGTATATGTTGGATATTAGCCTTCTATTGGATATAGGGTTGGTAAATATCTTTTCCCAATCTGTAGGTTTCCATTTTGTTCTATTGACAGTGTCCTTTGCCTTACAAAGCTTTTCAATTTCATGAGGTCCCATTTGTCAATTGTTGATCTTAGAGCATGAGCCATTGGTGTTCTGTTCTGGAAATTTTCCCTTGAGCCAATGTGTTCAAGATTCTTTCCCACTTTCTCATCTATGAGATTCAGCATATTTGGTTTTATGTGGAGGTCCTTGATCCGCTTTGTCTTGAGTTTAGTACAAGGAGATAAGAATGGATCAATTTGCATTCTTCTGCATGCCAACTGCCAATTGAACCAGCACCATTTGTCAAAAATGCTGTCTTTTTTCTGATTGCATGGTTTTGGCTTCTTTCTTCAAGATCAAGTGACCATTGGTGTGTCAGTTTATTTCTGGGTCTTCAATTCTACTCATTGATCTACCTACCTGTCTCTGTACCAACACCATGAAGTTTTTATCACTATTTCTGTGTAGTACCTCTTGAGGTCAGGGATGGCAGTCCTCGCCCCAACCACACCAGAAGTTTTCTTATTGTTGAGAATGGTTTTCACTAAACTGAGTTTTTTGATATTCCAGACGAATCTGAGAATTATTTTTTCTATCTCTGTGAAGAAACCAGTTGGAATATAGATGATGATTTTATTGAATTTGTAAATTGCTTTTGATGAGATGACCATATATACTATGTTAATCCTGTGGATACATGAGCATGGAAGATTTTTCCATCTTCTGAGGTCTTCTTTGATTTCTTTCTTCAGAGCCTTGAAGTTAGTGTCGTACAGATCTTTCACTTGCTTGGTTAGAGTCATTCCAAGATATTTTATATTATTAGTGATTATTGTGAAGGGTGACATTTCACTAATTTCTTTCTCAGCCCATTTATCCTTTGAATAGAGGAAGGCTACTGATTTCCTTGAGTAGATTTTATATCCAGCCACTTTGCTGAAGTTGTTTATCGGTTGTAGGTGTTCTCTGGTAGAATTTTTGGGGTCGCTTATGTATCATACTATCTGAAAATAAAGATATTTTGACTTCTTCCTTTCCCGTTTGTATCCCTTTGATCTCCTGTTGTCTAATTTCTCTAGCTAGGATTTAGGGTACTGTACTGAATAGATAGGGAGAGAGTGGGCAGCTTTGTCTTGCCCCTTATTTTAGTGGGATTACTTCAAGTTTCTCTCCATTTAGTATAATGTTGTCTATTGGTTTGCTGTATATTGCTTTTATTATGTTTAGGAATGGACCTTGAATTCCTGAGCTCTGCAATACTTTTAATATAAGGGTGTTGTATTTTGTCAAAAAAAAATTTCAGCATCTAATGAGATGATCATGTGTTTTTTATCTTTCAGTTTTCTTTTATCTTTTTATTTCTTTTATTCCTGTACTTTTATTTTTCAGATTTTGTCTTCTTATCCCATTCATCCCACTGCCCAGAAACCTCCTATCCCACCCCTCTTCATGCTTCTATGAGGAGGTGCCCCTACTTTCCCACCAACTCCCACATCCCCACCTTCGAATTCTGCCCCCCACTCAATGTTCAGCCTTCATGGGACCAAGGATCTCCTCTCCCACCTATGTACAACAAGGCCATCCTCCACTACATATATAGATGGAGTCATGGGTCCCTCCCTATGTGCTCCCAGGCTGGTGGTTTAGACCCTGGGGAGCTCTGGTTGGTTGGTATTGTTGCTCTCCTCATGGAGCCACCACTCCTTTCAGCTCCTTCAGTCTTCTCTCTAACTCCTCCATTGGGAAACCATTGATTAGATCAGGGGTTAGCTGTGAGCATCTGCCTCTGAGTATCTCAGGCTCTGGCAGACCTCTAAGGAGACAGCTATATCAGGCTCCTGTCAGCATTCACTTCCTGACATCCACATGAGTGTCTACCTTTGGTGACTGCAAATGGGATGGATACCCAGGTGGAATGGTCTCTAGGCAGCCCTTCCTTCAGTTTCTGTCCTACACTTCGTTTCCATATTTGCTCCTTTGAGTATTTTGTTTCTCCTTCTAAGTAGGACCGAGGCATCCACACTTGGTCTTCCTTCTTCATGAGCTGCATGTGGTCTGTGAGTTGAATCTTGGCTATTTCAAGCTTTTGGGCTAACATCCACTTATCAGTGAATAAATATCATGTGTGTTCTTTTGTGATTGGGTTACTTCACTCAGGATGATATTTTCTAGTTCCTCACTGGTACAAATAGGAATAATTATGCTCTAATTGTATTTTGAGAGAAAAGTTTTATTTTAACAGGAAGGGTGATATGTAGGAGGAGCTAAGGGGGAAGGAGCACCGAGAGGAAGAGATGGAGTAAGGAGAGAAGAAGATTAAGTGGAGGAGAAGCTAGGTGATGAAAGAGAGAGAGAGAGAGAGAGAGAGAGAAAAGAGAGAGGGAACATGGAGGCAGATGTTCATGTGTCTCCACCAGTCAAAGATAGTTGATATATCTAGGTTGGGTATTGGGTCGCACTTCTGATTGAGCATTACCATACTTATTAAGCCTTTGATTAACATTTTAAAAACTCTATAAAATCAAAAAGGAAAAGGGGGCACGGGATAGGGGTTTTCTAGGGAGGGAAAGTGGGGAAAGGGGATGGCATCTGAAATGTAAATAAAATATCCAATAAAAAAAGAATTTCTTGAAAACATTATTTTTAATAGCTGAGTAATACTCCATTGTGTGAATGTACCATATTTTTTGTATCCATTCCTCTGTTGAAGGACATCTGGGTTCTTTCCAACTTCTGGATATTATAAATAAGGCTGCTATGAACATATTGGAGCATATGTCTTTGTTATATGTTGGAGCATCTTCTGGGTATATGCCCAGGAGTGATATATCTGGATCCTCAGGTAATGCTATGTCCAGTTTTCTGAGGAACCACCAGACTGATTTCCAAAGTGGTTGTACCAGCTTGCAATCCCACCATCAGTGGAGGAGTGTTTCTCTTTCTCCACATCCTCGTCAGCATCTACTATCACCTGAGTTTTTGATCTTAGCCATTCTGACTGGTGTGAGGTGGTATCTCAGGGTTGTTATGATTTGCATTTCCCTGATGACTAAGGATGTTGAGCATTTTTTAAGGTGCTTCTTGGCCACTTGAGTTTCCTCTGTTGAGAATTCTTTGTTTAGCTCTGTACCCCATTTTAATAGGGTTATTTGGTTGTCTGGAGTCTAATTTCTTGAGTTCTTTGTATATATTGGATATTAGCCCTTTATCGGATGTAGGATGAGTAATGATCTTTTCCCAATCTGTTGGTTGCCATTTTGTCCCATTGACAATGTCCTTTGCCTTACAGAAGCTTTACAAGTTTATGAGGTTCCATTTGTCAATTCTTGATTTTAGAGAATAAGCCATTGGTGTTCTGTTAAGAAAATTTTCCCCTGTGCCTAGATACTCAAGAGTCTTCCCATCTTCTCTTCTATTAGTTTCAGTGTATCTGGTTTTATGTGGAGGTCTTGATCCACTTGGATTTGAGCTTTGTACAACGAGATAAGAATAGATTGATTTGCATTCTTCTACATGCTTACCTCCAGTTGAGCCAGCACCATTTATTGAAAATGCTGTCCTTTTTCCACTGGATGGTTTTAGCTCCTTTGTCAAAGATCAAGTGACCATAGGTGTGTGGGTTCATTTCTGGATCTTCAATTCTATTCCATTGATCTTCCTGCCTGTCCCTGTACCAACACCAGGTAGTTTTTATCACTATTGCTCTGTAGTACAGTTTGATGTCAGGGATGGTGATTCCCCCAGAAGTTCTTTTATTGTTGAGAATAGTCCTCCCTATCCTGGGTTTTTTGTTATTTCAAATGAATTTTCAAATTGCTCTTTCTATCTCTATGAAGAATTGATTTGGAATTTTGATGGGAATTGCATTGAATCTGTAGATTGCTTTTGGCAAGATGACTATTTTTACTAAATTAATCCTGCCAATCAAGGAGCATGGGAGATCTATCCATCTTCTGAGATCTTCTTCAACTTCTTTCTGAAGAGACTTGAAGTTCTTGTCTTTTTTTTTTTTTGGATATTTTATTTACATTTCAGATACCAACCCCTTTCCCCATTTCCCCTCCCTAGAAAACCCCTATCCCGTGCCCCCTTTTCCATTTTGCTTTTATACAATTTTTTAAAATGTTAATCAAAGACTTTATAAGTATGGTAATGCTCAATCAGAAGTGTAACCTACTACCCAACCTAGCTATGTAAACTATCTTTGACTGGTGGAGACATGTAAACTTCTGCCTCCATGCCCCCTCTCTCTTTCTCTCTCTTTTTCTCTCTCATTACCTAGCTTCTCATCTACTTCATCTTCTCCTCTCCTTACTCTATCTTTTCCTCTCGGTGCTCCTTCCCCCTTAGCTCTTCCTACATATTACCCTTCCTGTTAAAATAAAACTTTTCTCACAGAATACAATTAGAGCATAATTATTCCTATTTGTACCAGTGAGGTACAAGATAGTCTTAATACTCAGTCCCTCCTCTTTTTGACTAACCAGAATCTCTATCGTCTCTCTTGACTAAAACACTTAATTTTGAACCTGGCTTTTTCTTGGCTTTAGAATGAATGTCAGCTGAGAACCATCCACTCAGATCTTTTCTCTCAAGGTAAATAGCCAGGATTGGCTATGAGTCTATAGGTCTTCAACACCATCAGAAATCCAGAATGACTAGATTAACTGAAGTTATGGGAAGCACTAAGCATAGCTTCTAAAACTTAGACAATTTATAGAGATCTTTCATTTGCTTGGTTAGATTCACTCCAAGATATTTTATATTATTTGTGAGGGGTGTCATTTCTCTAATTTCTTTCTCAGCCTGTTTATCCTTTGAGTAGAGGAAGGCTACTAATTTGTTTGAGTTGATTTTATATCCAGCCACTTTGCTGAAGTGGTTTATCAGGTTTATGAGTTCTCTGGTGGACGTTCTAGGGTCACTTAAGCATACTATCATATCATCTGCTAATAGTGAAATTTTGACTTCTCCTTTTCTATTTGTATTCCTTTGACTTCCTTTTGTTGTATAATTGCTCTAGCTAGGGCTTCCAGTACTATATTAAATAGGTAGGGTGAGAGTGAGCAGCCTTGTCTAATCCCTGATCTTAGTGGGATTGCTTCAAGTTTCTCTCCATTTAATTTGATGTTGGCTACTGGCTTGCTGTATATTGCTTTTACTATGTTTAGGTATGGACCTTGAATTCCTGCTCTTTCCAAGACCTTTAACATGAAGGGATGTTGAATTTTGTCAAATGCTTTCTCAGCATCTACTGAGATGATCATGTGGTTTTTTTTCTTTGAGTTTATTTATGTAGTGGATTACATTGATGGATTTCTGAATACTGAACCATCCCTGAATTCCTGGGATAAAGCCTACTTGATCATGATGGATGATTGCTTTGATGTGTTCTTGGATTCAGTTTGCAAGAATTTTATTGAGTATTTTTGCATCAATATTCCTAAGAGAGATTGGTCTGTAGTTCTCTTTGTTTGTCTGGTCTTTATGAGGTTTAGGTATAAGCGTAACTGTAGCTTCATAGAAGGAATTGAGTAGTTTTCTTTCTTTTTCAATTCTGTGGAATAGTTTGAAGAGAATTGGTATTAGGTCTTCCTTGAAGTTCTGGTAGAATTCTGCACTAAAACCATTGGGTCCCAGACTTTTTTGGTGGGGAGACTTTTAATGACTACTTTTATTTCTTTAGGGGTTGTGGGATTGTTTAGTTTATCTGCTCCTGGTTTAATTTTAGTACTTGGTATCTGTCTAGAAAATTGTCTATTTCATTCAGATTTTCCAATTTTGTTGAGTATAGGCCTTTGTAGTAGAATCTGATGATTTTTTTAATTTCCTCAGTTTCTGTTGTTATGTCTCCCTTTTAAGTTCTGATTATATTAATTTGGATACTGTCTCTGTGTCTCTGGTTAGTCTGGCTAAGTGTTTATCTATCTTGTTGATTTTCTCAAAGAGTCAGCTCCTGGTTTTGTTGAAATTTTGTGTAATTCTTTCTGTTTCAACTTGGTTGATTTCAGCCCTGAGTTTGTTTATTTCCTGCCATCTACTCTTCTTGGGTATATTTGCTTCTTTTTGTTCTAATGCTTTCAGGTGTGCTGTCAAATTGTTAGTGTATGCTCTCTCCAGTTTCTTTTTGTAGATACTTAGAGGTGTGCGTTTTCCTCTTAGTACTGTTTTCATGGAGTTCCACAAGTTTTGGTATGATATGACCTCATTTTCATTAAATTCTAAAAAGTCTTTAATTTCTTTCTTATTTCTTCCATGACCAAGTCATCATTGAGTATAATGTTGTTCAGTATCCACGTGTATGTGGGCGTTCCATTGTTTTTGTCATTATTAAAGACCAGCCTTAGTCCATGGTGGTCTGATAGGGTGCAAAGAATTATTTCAGT
Source organism: Rhabdomys pumilio (assembly GCA_030674055.1). Lineage (NCBI taxonomy): Eukaryota > Metazoa > Chordata > Mammalia > Rodentia > Muridae > Rhabdomys > Rhabdomys pumilio. The sequence goes on from JANHMN010001221.1 coordinate 11,712, forward strand.
CTTTTTGTATCTGTTGATGCCTGTTTTGTGACCAATTATATGGTCTATTTTGGAGAGGGTACCATCAGGTGCTGAGAAAACGGTATATTCTTTTGTTTTAGGATGAAATCTTCTATAGATATCAGTTAAATACATTTGGTTCATAACTTCTGTTAGTTTCATTGTGTCTCTGTTTAGTTTCTGTTTCCAAGTTCAGTCCATTGCTGAGAGAGAGGTGTTGAAATCCCCCACTATTATTGTGTGAGGTACATTGTATGCTTAGAGTTTTAGTAAAGTTTCTTTTATGTAATGTGGGTGCCCTTGCATTTGGGGCATAGATGTTCAGAATTGCTAGTTCCTCTTGGTACATTTTTTCTTTGATGAGTATGAAGTGTCTTTTTTTAATCTTTTTTTATTACTTTTGGTTGAAAATCGACTTTATTTGATACTACAATTGCTA
>JANHMN010001222.1:0-12149 GCA_030674055.1 Rhabdomys pumilio
GCTGCTGAGCTATATTCCCAGCCTGGCTTTGATTTTTTTTTTTTTTTTGAGACACTTCTGTGTTGTTTTCCATAATGACTGCAGCACTTCAGACGACCATCCCAGTACACAACGGACCAAACTCCTCCACATCCTCACCAACGGTCTTCTGTATTCATACAGGGCACTCGCATCCTCGAGGGTTGACTGGTGTTTCTCATCCTGGCCATTTGTATATCTGTTACAGTCCTTTGTGAGTCTTGAGTTGTGCTGTTTTGCTGTTTGCTGTTATTGAACTGTAGGTCTTTATCCTTCCCGCTAACCCACTGGCTTGCAGTGTTCTCCGTCTTTTCTAGATGGGCCTTTCTGTCTGTTGTGTTCTTCGTGGCTTTGAAAATTTTCAGTGATGGCTTCCCATCCGATTTTTGTTTTTTACTGTCTGTGCTTTAGGGGTCATAATGGTAAAAGCTTCCCTCTGCAAACTGACTCCCATCTGGACACTGGGCAGGGGAGAGATATTGTGAAAAAAGCAGGCCCATCTCCTCTACCTTCTGCTTGCTCTGGGCTTCCAGACCCTCTATTATTAAACTGTCCCCATGGTTGCTGTCAGCCTCAAGAGTTGTAAAGGCTCCTGTAGCTTGTTCTATTGAATCGCTAAAGAAATCAGTATTCAGGGTCAGACTTTTAGGTTATGAGAATAGAGCTAAGAGCCCACGTCAGCTTTGGGATGTGGGTTCTATAACCAGACCCAGACTTTACAGCAAAGGACTCTACAGAAGCACATTTAGGTAGAAGGACCAGGCTTGGCCAGCTACGGGCTGGGTCACCTGAGGATATCTGTGTATGATGCTTGCAGGACATCAGAACACCCACTATGTAGACTTGATTGGCTTAATTCTAGGAGCCCAGATTTTAAGACTGTAAAACCGTTTTCTAGGCCCCCCACCCCCACACTACTGGCCCGGGGTCGCAGAGGCTCCAGTGTGGACGAAGTAGAGGTCCAAGGCAGCCCCTGCCGGTGTCAGAGCCAAGTCAGTGACCCAGAGTGCAGGAGCCTGGAGTGGGGGCACGGCCCTCCGTGAGCGCCAGGAGGCCTCCGGGCAGTTCGTTGGGCTGAAAGAATGTGCGCCGTGCCCGGAGTAAGCTAGGATGAGCCAGTGATTATATTTAAATTTGCTATAATTGATTTGGGGAAGAGCTACTGTGACAAGAACGAATTGATCATTAAATTTATTAGCGAGATAAATTCCGCCGCGATTAAGCTGCTGGCTTGAGTCACTGAGGCTAGCAGCAGATCTGCGCGCCAAACTAAAGATTTGCTGCCCTTCTCTGTCCGAGTGGGGAGAAATTGAAGGGGGTGTCCTTGTGGGTGTTTCTTCCTTTAGCGTTCCGCTTGCCTTTGTTCCAGGGGAGCGTCTCCCCCTTTAGCTGGGGGGGGGGTACCCTGAGTTCCCAGATAGGCTATAAACTTTCCGTCCCAGGCTCAGACCTTCCCCCTTTTCTGTTTACTCAGTATTTAGGGCTCCAAGACTGGGAAGGCCATCCTCAGAGGGAAAGTAACCCCCAAATGTGGAGCAAGCCTACGAAGAAATTGCTGCGGGCTGAACCTCGCCAATGTGTTAGAAATTAAAAAGAGATACATACATCTTTTTTTTTTAAGGAAGAAAAAAAAGGCGACCCCTCTTCTCTGTATGTCTCGCCCTCTGCTCTCAGATTTTCCCATTTTCTTTCCTGCAGTCATTTATTTTCTCTGCCAGTTGTAAACCCAGTCTGGATTCCCAGTCGCCCCAAAGCGTCTTTGGATCAGAAAGCTGCTAGAAACCTGGTCGCCCGTGCTGCTCTCAGCAGCTGCTCTGCCTGGTTTCCAGACCCACGCCCCGCCTAGGCCTGCTAGGATTTTACGGAAGGAGCTCGGGGTGATAATGAGCTGCCAGGAGGATATTAATCTGGCTTGGCTCTGAGATGGAGGAGTGCCCCGCTGGCCCCGTTGTAATCACCCAGATGAAACTCCAGGCTCCTCTGAACTCTCATCAGCTGGGAGGGCGGGAGCGGGGGAGGGAGGCCAGAAGAAATAGTAGGGGGTGGTGCTCGCCCTCACCTAGGTGTGGAAGACAAAGTGACCAACAGAAGGCAGACACTAGGGAGGGTGACTGTGAGACGTCTCTTCTGCTGGTCTCAGGCAGAGGCTGGCCACTAAGCCAAGGGGAAATGGGAGTTGGGCTTAAACCAGACCCAGTGGACACTTGTCCTCTGGCCGGAGTCAAGACTCAGAGGCCCGGCGTGCCTAGGGCTTGTCCCCGCATGTGTGCCGCACATGGTTGAATGATTGATGGCGTTCGCTGCAGAGGTTTATTAACCTAGAGCCACTGCAGCCCTGGAGTGGAGCGTTCTTTGCTGCCCGCTGCTGTCCTCTCGGAAGACATTTGCACAGATCCAACAAAATTGTTCCTGGCTAGCACAAGGGACATAGTGCCAGCGGAGGGGCCCAGGAGAAGGAGCTGCACGACGACGCCATTAAGCGCTCTTCCGGGAAAGGTGCTTGCTTAGCTCCCGCGACCGCTAGGACCCCACATGCCACTAACACACTACCACTTAACACTAACACTGCTGGCAGCTTATTTTCCGAAACAATCGAATACTATATTCCCTATATCCCCACGCCAATGAAGCTAAAAAGATCCAGCAAATAAAGGGGAAAGAAACTGTCCAAAGCCACTCCGCTAAGACAACAACAGGGTTTAAGCCAGGCACCCAGCTCGCTCTGACACCTGGCCTCAGATATTTTTAGCAACATTTCACATCTGCGCCACCACCAACTCCCTCCCGTACCTTCTTCAGCCTCCGGAATCACGTTCGGTCTTGGGGTACGGAGGTGGTCTTGACACCCATTTGCCATTCTGATTTTTACTCTTTGCGAATAATCACGAAACAGATATTACCCCACAACCAAAACAGTCAGACCTCACAAGATTTGCACTTTGTGGATGGGCGATAAGCTAGAGGCAGAGCGCTTGCTTAGCTTGCACAAGGCCCTGGGTTCAGTCCCCCTCCTTCCAAAATTAAAGGTTTTTTTTTTCCACTCTCATCTAGTACAAAACCAATTTATTTTACATTCCATCTCCACCCTGGGGGATGGGGAAACTAAATAATAATTTAGCATGCATAAGTAGACGTTTCTTTCTTTATATATAAATACAATATACAAAAATACACTACCATTCTGAGATTTTTTAGCAGTCTGAATGCTCATGACATAACACCCCACTCCACCCCCTTATACATCGACATAACACCTTTTTCCTCCCTCTGTTTTCAATTCTTAGCAGAATGGTTGTCTCCAAAGGAGGGTTCAAGTTTCTTGGTCACTTAACACTGTCGTTTCTTTTCCTTTCTCAGATGAGGGAAGAGTCAGGCAGGAGCCACTCTTAGAAAGGGTAGGTTCTCCTCACAAACACCTCTGGCCAACAGGACCCGAAATTAAAAGTAAAAGAAGAAAGTTCACATTGGAGCTTTTCTCTCATTCTCAGCACCCCAGCCCTGCACTTGGATGCATGGTCCGGGGAGAGGCTGTCATCCTGGCTGCAGGCCACAGAATAGGGTTGAAATCCCGCAGCCCAAGTAGCCATCTTGCACATCCCTGCTGCCGCCTTGGCTCAGCTACTGGGGCAGAGGTTGGTGCTCGGACCCGCCTGGTCTTGGGGGAGGCGAGTCGTCCTCAGATGAGCAGTCGGATGAGACAGCGTGGGCACTAGCGCCATTGCTGTAGGGGAAGTGGTCCTCTTCATCATCGTCCTCGTCCTCATCCGGGTCACTGTCCCGCATATCCCGCAGGCGACGGCCGCTGGCCTTGTCCCCGGAAACCGGAGGTCCCAGCAGCTCCTCCTCCGTCTTCTCCTCAGTGCCGCCTTTGCCCGCGCCCCCGCCGCCGCCCTTCTGCTTCTCGGCCTCCTGCGCAGCCTGCTCTTTGGCCTTTTTGCTGCGTTTCCATTTCATGCGGCGGTTCTGGAACCAAATCTTCACCTGCAGGCACAATCTGGCGTGAGAAACCGGCCACCTGCATCCCCACGACTCCAGAGGGTGTGAGGGTGTGAGGGTGTGAGGGTGTGAGGGTGCGAGCACTTGGTACCCTTGCCCCTCGAACCACCCTCGCCCTAAAAGGGGCTTCGCTAGAGAATTAAGAAGCTGATTGGGCAGCAGCTTCTTCACGTCTTCGCCCCTAAATCTACCCTATTCAACAATAACCCCGCGGTGTAGTGTCCTTAACCCCCCAACTGGGGGAGTTTTATGCCCTCGGTGAACCGAGGCACCAAAGCAGCTGGCAAGTCACTAAGCTCTCAAGTGCGCAACTTTCTAGAAAAATGTGGCCTGAGGGACGTCTCCAGAATAGCTTGTTAAATACAGATTCTCAGCCTGCTCCCCAACTGAATCAAACCTCCAGGCTCGCTAGAACCTCACCAGCTGAAAATTAATACCCAACCTAAAGATAAAGAAGCTAGGACCCAGTTCCCCAAATCAGCACCCGCCTTCTGGTTCGTCAGGCGCGCACCTGGGTCTCGGTGAGCATGAGCGAAGTAGCCACTTCAAAACGCTTGGGTCGCGACAGGTACTTGTTGAGCTTGAACTGGTGTTCCAGCTCCAGCAGCTGCTGGCTGGTGAAGGCTGTGCGAGGCCTTCGGCACTTCCCCAAGAGGTTCGACTGCGCCTGGGCTGTGGACAGAAAGGGCAAGAGGCCTCTGTAAGCTTGTCCACTGCGGGGAGGGTGTGTGTGTTCTACCTGTCGCTGCCTCGTTCCCTCCCGTGGTCCAACCTCCAGAGCCCACACTACAGACGCTTCAGCATCAGTGCCTGCTCCCCATGGCCCACATCTCAGACACCAAGTGGAAGTGAAGAGCTCATCTCATTTGAGAGTCGTGGGCCTGCTGCTTTCGTGCAATGGCCAGCTGAATGAACATTGGTAGGAAGAGGGTTGATTGGTCTAAAGACTTGGGTAGCTGGATTGGACCAGCAAGCAAGAGACCAAATCTCCTCTGTTCTCATGGAGGGTCTCTCCCATCTCAAGCTGGAGAAGAACGCTTCCTCTTGGTTCCACCACCATCTTAAAGAGAAAAGGGACGTGGGGCACAGTAACGGTGGAGGAGGGAGAAAAGGAAGGATAGGGACTGAAGCTAGAGTCTAAATAGGCATTCATCAGGGTGTCTCCACGTCTGTCTTGACAAGCTCCCTCCTCCTCCTAGAGCTAAGGGCAAAGGCTGAGGACTGGAAGCCTGTTGGGACGATTCTCATTACTCAAATTAAAGGTTGAACTGTGAGTGGCTTTCTGTGTGTTCCGGGAGATCTGTCCAGCTTTATTTACATAATTTCACACGGTTACATCACAGAGAATTTTATGACCTCAAAATGAAACTTCCCTTAATTTCCCAGGAGTCTGAAGAGTGTTAGACAATAAAAGAAAGAAAGCAAAGGGAAGAAAGAGGCCAGCCCCTGGCTGGGATGAGCTCAGGCTCCCCTGGGATGGGTAATTTGCTTTATAGGAAGGTCCACGCCCCCTGCTTTAGTTAAACAAGGCTACAAATTCCCAACTTGACAATACATTAGAACGCTAATTAAAACGCTGTCTTGGAAGGGATCATTTGGGAAATGCCATCCAGTAGAAACAATCAATTAAAGAAAACCAAGCTAGTTTTCCCAGGTGAGAGGAACAGAACCCATTCAGCCACCCTCTGTTGTGGCATTCCTTAGTGTCCACTGGGCTCTAAGGCTTGGCTTCCTGTTCCCAATGTAGACCTGGTCATACCTTAAAAGCAGACACCATGAGACATCATGGGCTGGGTGTGCTGGCAAAGGGGGAGGGGTCCCACTTGCATGGGTTTTTGGTAATCATGGGCTCCACAAAACAACCCTTCTCTCCCAGAGACCACTTGTGTAGCCAGAAAACCCAGAGCCAGAGGCCTGTTGTTGTTGTTGTAGCCCACTGACCAGCTCTTTGCACCACTATGCTTCTTAGGCCTGGGAAGGGCAGCCATAGTGGACATACCTGAGGAGTTTTCCATCTGGGTTCCTCAGCCAGGCTCCGATTCTGACCAGGACTAGTGGATAGGAATGATTTCAGAGATGTCTGAGCTGCAGCCCAACTGAAGTTAACGGGGCCTTTCCTCTTTGCTGAGACCAACAAGGCTGGCCTTCTTGGAGCCAAGCTGGGAAAAACCTGGGTGGCTTCGAACAAACAAGCGTGCAGGCGGCGATTCTCTCACCACCTTGCTAGTTCTGCAGTTCTCTGGGGCCCTAGCTTTCTCTGTTTGCTCATGACCACCGCTCCCAGCAGAGGAGTCTGAATTCTGGCAAGTGTTTATTTCTGTTTTCTTTTTTTGCTTTTTTCCCTCCAGTGCCTGTATTTCCCCAGTCTAAACAAACCCACTCAGACGGAAACAATGGGGTCTCTTTGTTTGGGTGTTGGGCGGCTGACAGGAGAAAGCCATACACATCTTCTGTTCCATCCTTAATGGAAAGGCAGCTTGCTTCTATCCGCGTGGGGCACAGAACAGGAGTCAGAGCCAGGGTACCTACCCTACACAGATGTTGCATGTGCCAGAGAAATCTGAAATGGTCCCTGCAAGGTTGTCCCTCTTGGGTGACAGAGAGGATTCAGAAGGCTGGCCCTTCTTTGCCCTCACCTTGGACAGGAACTCCCTAAGAGGTTGGGCATCTGGAGTTCCCAGCCAGGCACTTTCTATTTACAGACCCCGCGACCCTATATTCAAAACAGACCATTGGACATTGTATGGAGGGACCCCCAACCCCACCAACACACACACACACACACACACCACACACACACACACACACAGAGAGAGAGAGAGAGAGAGAGAGAGAGAGAGAGAGAGAGAGAGAGAGATTCAGAGAGACAGAGACAGACAGAGACAGACAGACACAGAGGGAGACGCACAGAGAGAGGCAAACGCCTTGCCCTTCAGAGGAAGGCAAAATCCTTACAAGGGCCATGGAAAAGCTACTTCTGGACCCAGAGATGTGTCTCTTCGTAGCCTATAACGAAACCCCTGGCCAAGTTCATGTTCTCATGATAAGTCCCGGGTTTCAGCGACCCCCCAAACCTGCCCCAATTGAGGCCTTCTTTGGTTAGTCTTCCCGTGCACTTCCTTCTCCAGCTTGCAAGTTAATCATTAGGTTTTAGCCTCACACCTCCAACCTCCCCTGCCCGTTAAGAGAGAAAGAGAAGGCAAGGCCTGCTCGTGGCCATCTTAATAATTCGCGGTTCCTTTCACGCCGTGAGGCCCACGGGAGGCCTCACAGGCCCAGGAATGAGCCACGGCGGCTTCGCTACTCTTCCACAGCTCGCTAGGAGGTGAGTGCAAAAAGGAAGGGCATGGGCAAGAGGAGGATGCGCATGAGAACTGGTCTGGTGCAGCGCAGGTACTCACAGCTGAAATCCGGCATCTTGGGCAGGATCATGCCCGCAGTAGACGCGCGCAGCCACTGGTCCAGTTGGAAGGTGCCGGCACCCAGCTTGATGGGGTCCGCAGGGTGCGCAGGGTGCGCGCCCTGCACCTGAGGATACGAGTAGGAAAGCGCCGGATGCTGGCCCGCTAGCGCGGCCGCTGCAGCTGCCGCCGAGTAACTGTAGACCGGGTGTCCGTAGAGAGCCGCCTGTGCGGGGATGCCCGCGCCGCCCTGTGCGCCCCCCGGGTGCAGCCCCAGTGCCAGGCTTCCGGCAGCGGCGGCAGCCGCAGCGGCAGCCGCGGCGGCGGCGGCACCAGGGTGCGCGTGGTGGTGGGGAGTGCCCGGCCCACCCGCCGCGCCGCCGCCTCCTCCGGCGCCCAGGAATCCCGGCTTGGGAAGCAGCGCGCAGTGTGCAGCCAGCAAGCGCGGGGGCGACGGGCTCTCAGCCCTCAGCCGGTCGCCGGGCGCTGCGGTGGCCTCCGAGGACGCGGGGCTGCAGCTGCGGCTAGCCCCGCTATTCGTACCCCCGCCACCGCTGCCGCCGCGGCCAGGACCAGATGCTGTAGCCGCGAGGGAAGTGACCAAGGCCAGAGGCGCGCTCTGCGTGGAGGCGGCTCGCGGGGGATCCACCGCCAGCAAGGCGTCGATGCGGAAATTTTTGGATTTTTCCATCGGCTCGTTTGGAGCTGATGATCAGGGCCCAAGGGTGGGCGATGCGGTCGTGTGCGGGCTTGCAGAGACTGAGCGTGGCCAGCCTTGGGGCCGGTATTGTTACTGCGATTATTTGCCAATAATCGAAGTCGCAGCCGGAAACTCAGCCGAGAGCGACCATGGTCCCTGCGCCTCTTCCTTGCAGTCCTCGTGCGGACCGCGCTCCACTCACTGGTATAAACTTCCAGACGAGCGCTCCAGCGAGTTTGGGTTGGGGAGGCCGGCTCTCTGCTCTCAAGCGCTCAAGCGACCGCATCGAGGCCACTGGCGCCTTGGCGGGGACCCGCGCCCCTCCGCACACTTGAAGCTCAGCGCGGTCTGGGATTGGCGCGCTCAGCGGGGGCCCAAGGAGGGGTGTCCGCCCGGCGATTGGCCGAGGGGCGCACCTGTCACGGTCCAGTTAGCCTGCCGCCCCGCCTCTGCGCCCCCAGGTCCTAAGCAGCGGGTGGTGAATAGCGGAGGTGGCCGGAGGAGGCAGATTGGAGAGTTTGGAGGCTGAATACAAGCTTGCGGCTTCCTTGCTGCTGCAAGGGTGGCAAGCGCCAGTAACCCTGGGTTTCAGTGAGTGCCCCTAGTCCCTTTGACACTTTGTTCCTCCAGAGACCGACGCCTTGTGCAATGTTCTGCACTGAAGAACTAGGTGGGTCCTCACCCCCGAAGTCCATTAGTTGCCCAAACCGAAACCCTGGGCTTAGCACACTGAATACCGTTCGGTTTCCCAAAATTTCTGGCATTCCTGAGTATTGATCGCTTCAAGGTGGTTTGCGTCCCTGTCATCAACCCTAAGCAGATCCAACCTTCTTATGTGCCCCTCTCCCGAAAGTATCCTGCGCCGCAAATGTTTGTTTCGGTGTGTATAAATACGGCGTTAGTGAGAGTTTGACGCCCACAAATCTTCAGTCAGAGTGGAGAGAGAGCAGTTTTCCAACTCTTAAGAGACGCACATCGACTTGAAGGTCGTTCACACAGGTGCCACTGAGTCGGACCTAGGTGACGACCAAGTTCTATTGGAGCCTTTCCTTGTGGGCGTGTAGGGAAAAGGCTTTGCGGGAATTGGCCGAGGGCTGCACCCTCAGACTGAGCCAGTCCGCAGGCTAAGGGAGCTACCGTCAGGCTCTCGCCTCCTCCTGCTGGCCGTGTTCAGGAAAATCAAAAGAGGGCTTCCGACTGAGAAAGGTATTAGAGTGTGAATCCAGTTCTCACCCGGCACACACATCAAATATTTACAGTAAAAGCGCTTTCAGGGGGCTTTTTTTTTTAATGCAAAGAATCAATAAGTAGTTTGGGAAATCAAGCGGTCACTACCAGTGCTTTCTAGCTAGTTCTATTCTCAAGTATCTTCCCCAAACACGAGGGGGAACGTGGGAGGGAGTTCCAGGTCTCTGAAACGTGGCTTCCTAACCAGGTGAGAGGTTAATGAAAGATCGGAAATGGGCCAGGGAGGGGCAGGAGATCCCTAAGACAACCAGTATTGGGTGAATTTAAAAGTAGCAGGCAAAGCTGTTTCAAGGGAGGGTTTTATTTGGGGGGGGGGGGAGATAAATATAAGAACTATACTTTTCCCCTCAAGAGGTTTTGTTCAGGAGAGATTTAACGCAGTGATTCTGTTGGGATGAGTGGGGTTTTATTATGACGGGGTCCCGGCTGGAAAATCAGGAACGGACTGGGGAGCATTTTGGAGTAAATGCTACACAGCTTTGCAAAGGCCTATAGCTAGTCCGAAAAAAGTCCAGGTACATAGCTGTTGTCTTTAGGTGCTGTCTGTTTGGAGTGATTAAAATCCAGCTCTGTCTCTTTTTTTTAATCATCTCTGTCTTAACACAGGTTCAAAGAAACCAAGACCAGGTTTGACTCTGGGATCGTGCCAGTCCCACATCCTGCCCACAGAGTCTCTCAACTGTGTTTGCCCTAGTTCTTAATCCCACCTGACTTTGTGGACAAGATCCATCACAAAGGAGAACTGGAGGTCCCTGTCACTTCTACCTTGGAAACTCAACTAAGACAAGTAAAGATGCTGGGATGCTATACACACACCACACTCCCCGCCCCCACGTAGTCTTGACCCCATTGCATTTACAGACGCTTGGGTTTAAGGCCCATGGGTCTTTTCCAGATGGGAATCCCAAAGAAGAAAGAACCTAACAGTGGTGGTCCAAGCCCTTAATCCCAGCACTCAGGAGGCAGAGGTAGGTGGATCTCTGTGAGTTCAAGGCCAGCCTGGTCTACAGAGCAAGTTTCAGGACAACAACCAAAAAAGCTACACAGAGAAACCCTGTCTTGAAAAAATAACGAAACAAACGGACAAAGGAGGAGGAGAAGGAAGAGGAAGAAGAGGAGGAGGAGAATGGATGCAGATGAGATTTTCCTGGGATGGACCTCAGTGGACTTGAATTCTCTCTAAACTACACAACCAGGGTTGGTTTTGGTGATAATACAGTGTTAGGTCTGAGCTTAGGCACAGGTTTCCTTAGTAAAATCATCCCAATAGGGGAATTCATTGCCTGTTTGTTGTGTAGGGGATGTGATCCAAAAGCCTCTAAATCCCTTTCAAACTCTTCCACTCTGTCTGGAGTTTGCGAATCCACCAGGTTCTAACCCACACCGGTCCCCACTACCTGTGGACTAAGTGGGGTTATATCAAGAGTCCTACAGTGAAGGGGAATCTTTGCATACTAGACTTGATGGATATATTTCTCTGTCTGACGAAGTGGGGGTTGGGCCAAACAGACTCTCTGAAGTCAAAGGGCTTGAATATGATCGTATATTCTGCTTCTGTTTGAGCATAAATTAATGCACATGTGAGGTGCCCGGTAACTTGTATCCTGAGAAGTGGGAGTTGGGAGAGAGACTGGGAGTTATCTGGAACTGGGATCTTTGTGTGTTTTACAATGTGTGAAGTGAGCATGCTGGGTCTCTTCCTGTTCCCAGTGTCTATTGACCCAGCCCAGCTGGCTTTGGAGCAGCCTAGGACTGAGCTGGGGGCTTACTAGGGGATCCATGGGAGATCAAAGGTCTGGTCCCAGAAAAATTCCCAGTCTTGTGCCTCCAGGTAACTGCCTTCTCCAGCAGCCCCAGGGGCCAAAGGAGCAGAGAGACCTCTCCTACCCAAAAGAGGCTGGGATTTAAGGCATGGTACACATTAAATCAGCTGACTCCCAGTCATTTTCTCTCTGTGTCTAGCCAGGATCTCTCTTTTGGGCCTTGGGTTAAGTTATTGAATATAATTTGCAATTGAGCCTCCTCTTATTACTGAGAAAGGTGTGTTGATTTATACAAACAACCACAAGGAAATAAGATGTTGGCGGCAGGGAGGGGGGGTGCAATGGTTCCGAAGTTCTGTGCTTAACAGTGAGCGTGGTCATGCAGAGGACTCAAGTTGGGTTCCCACCACACACTCACACTCACACTCACAATCACCTGCAACTCCAGCTGCTGGAAACTGGACTCCCTCTTATGGCCTCCCTGGGTACCTGCATTTCCATAAATAGACACAAACATACACATAATTAAAACATAAAAACAAAACTTAAAAAAGATGTTATAATCTTCAACTTTCTACACCTGGAATTATACAAGAACTGAGGATAAAACCTACCTGTGCCCATGTAGTCAGGCCAGCATTGATTCTTTAACCGGCCTCTTTCTGCTGAATGCAGCAGGTACCATATACAATAGCCATCAACAAAAAATGCTAAGAGCCTGGAGGTGTGGCTGGGAGACTGGATAGAAGGCAGCATTCCCTGTACCTCCCTCCACACATGGGCCATTTGTCTAGCTGTTTCCAAAACTAAAGCAAACCCCCTACCCCCAGCAGCCTCACGGAGAAAGGTTCATGAAGATTGGCTTCTCGGCCCTTTTGAATCTCCACAGGAGTTAATTCACATCAACATTTTAAGGCTCAGGAAAATGAGGCTGGAGGATATAGGGAAGCCAGTGAGGGCCTGGACAGAAGGCCACGGTGGTGGTGATGGTGGTGGTGGTGGTGGTGGTGGTGGTGGTGGTGG
>JANHMN010001223.1:0-12149 GCA_030674055.1 Rhabdomys pumilio
GCTGCTGAGCTATATTCCCAGCCTGGCTTTGATTTTTTTTTTTTTTTGAGACACTTCTGTGTTGTTTTCCATAATGACTGCAGCACTTCAGACGACCATCCCAGTACACAACGGACCAAACTCCTCCACATCCTCACCAACGGTCTTCTGTATTCATACAGGGCACTCGCATCCTCGAGGGTTGACTGGTGTTTCTCATCCTGGCCATTTGTATATCTGTTACAGTCCTTTGTGAGTCTTGAGTTGTGCTGTTTTGCTGTTTGCTGTTATTGAACTGTAGGTCTTTATCCTTCCCGCTAACCCACTGGCTTGCAGTGTTCTCCGTCTTTTCTAGATGGGCCTTTCTGTCTGTTGTGTTCTTCGTGGCTTTGAAAATTTTCAGTGATGGCTTCCCATCCGATTTTTGTTTTTTACTGTCTGTGCTTTAGGGGTCATAATGGTAAAAGCTTCCCTCTGCAAACTGACTCCCATCTGGACACTGGGCAGGGGAGAGATATTGTGAAAAAAGCAGGCCCATCTCCTCTACCTTCTGCTTGCTCTGGGCTTCCAGACCCTCTATTATTAAACTGTCCCCATGGTTGCTGTCAGCCTCAAGAGTTGTAAAGGCTCCTGTAGCTTGTTCTATTGAATCGCTAAAGAAATCAGTATTCAGGGTCAGACTTTTAGGTTATGAGAATAGAGCTAAGAGCCCACGTCAGCTTTGGGATGTGGGTTCTATAACCAGACCCAGACTTTACAGCAAAGGACTCTACAGAAGCACATTTAGGTAGAAGGACCAGGCTTGGCCAGCTACGGGCTGGGTCACCTGAGGATATCTGTGTATGATGCTTGCAGGACATCAGAACACCCACTATGTAGACTTGATTGGCTTAATTCTAGGAGCCCAGATTTTAAGACTGTAAAACCGTTTTCTAGGCCCCCCACCCCCACACTACTGGCCCGGGGTCGCAGAGGCTCCAGTGTGGACGAAGTAGAGGTCCAAGGCAGCCCCTGCCGGTGTCAGAGCCAAGTCAGTGACCCAGAGTGCAGGAGCCTGGAGTGGGGGCACGGCCCTCCGTGAGCGCCAGGAGGCCTCCGGGCAGTTCGTTGGGCTGAAAGAATGTGCGCCGTGCCCGGAGTAAGCTAGGATGAGCCAGTGATTATATTTAAATTTGCTATAATTGATTTGGGGAAGAGCTACTGTGACAAGAACGAATTGATCATTAAATTTATTAGCGAGATAAATTCCGCCGCGATTAAGCTGCTGGCTTGAGTCACTGAGGCTAGCAGCAGATCTGCGCGCCAAACTAAAGATTTGCTGCCCTTCTCTGTCCGAGTGGGGAGAAATTGAAGGGGGTGTCCTTGTGGGTGTTTCTTCCTTTAGCGTTCCGCTTGCCTTTGTTCCAGGGGAGCGTCTCCCCCTTTAGCTGGGGGGGGGGTACCCTGAGTTCCCAGATAGGCTATAAACTTTCCGTCCCAGGCTCAGACCTTCCCCCTTTTCTGTTTACTCAGTATTTAGGGCTCCAAGACTGGGAAGGCCATCCTCAGAGGGAAAGTAACCCCCAAATGTGGAGCAAGCCTACGAAGAAATTGCTGCGGGCTGAACCTCGCCAATGTGTTAGAAATTAAAAAGAGATACATACATCTTTTTTTTTTAAGGAAGAAAAAAAAGGCGACCCCTCTTCTCTGTATGTCTCGCCCTCTGCTCTCAGATTTTCCCATTTTCTTTCCTGCAGTCATTTATTTTCTCTGCCAGTTGTAAACCCAGTCTGGATTCCCAGTCGCCCCAAAGCGTCTTTGGATCAGAAAGCTGCTAGAAACCTGGTCGCCCGTGCTGCTCTCAGCAGCTGCTCTGCCTGGTTTCCAGACCCACGCCCCGCCTAGGCCTGCTAGGATTTTACGGAAGGAGCTCGGGGTGATAATGAGCTGCCAGGAGGATATTAATCTGGCTTGGCTCTGAGATGGAGGAGTGCCCCGCTGGCCCCGTTGTAATCACCCAGATGAAACTCCAGGCTCCTCTGAACTCTCATCAGCTGGGAGGGCGGGAGCGGGGGAGGGAGGCCAGAAGAAATAGTAGGGGGTGGTGCTCGCCCTCACCTAGGTGTGGAAGACAAAGTGACCAACAGAAGGCAGACACTAGGGAGGGTGACTGTGAGACGTCTCTTCTGCTGGTCTCAGGCAGAGGCTGGCCACTAAGCCAAGGGGAAATGGGAGTTGGGCTTAAACCAGACCCAGTGGACACTTGTCCTCTGGCCGGAGTCAAGACTCAGAGGCCCGGCGTGCCTAGGGCTTGTCCCCGCATGTGTGCCGCACATGGTTGAATGATTGATGGCGTTCGCTGCAGAGGTTTATTAACCTAGAGCCACTGCAGCCCTGGAGTGGAGCGTTCTTTGCTGCCCGCTGCTGTCCTCTCGGAAGACATTTGCACAGATCCAACAAAATTGTTCCTGGCTAGCACAAGGGACATAGTGCCAGCGGAGGGGCCCAGGAGAAGGAGCTGCACGACGACGCCATTAAGCGCTCTTCCGGGAAAGGTGCTTGCTTAGCTCCCGCGACCGCTAGGACCCCACATGCCACTAACACACTACCACTTAACACTAACACTGCTGGCAGCTTATTTTCCGAAACAATCGAATACTATATTCCCTATATCCCCACGCCAATGAAGCTAAAAAGATCCAGCAAATAAAGGGGAAAGAAACTGTCCAAAGCCACTCCGCTAAGACAACAACAGGGTTTAAGCCAGGCACCCAGCTCGCTCTGACACCTGGCCTCAGATATTTTTAGCAACATTTCACATCTGCGCCACCACCAACTCCCTCCCGTACCTTCTTCAGCCTCCGGAATCACGTTCGGTCTTGGGGTACGGAGGTGGTCTTGACACCCATTTGCCATTCTGATTTTTACTCTTTGCGAATAATCACGAAACAGATATTACCCCACAACCAAAACAGTCAGACCTCACAAGATTTGCACTTTGTGGATGGGCGATAAGCTAGAGGCAGAGCGCTTGCTTAGCTTGCACAAGGCCCTGGGTTCAGTCCCCCTCCTTCCAAAATTAAAGGTTTTTTTTTTCCACTCTCATCTAGTACAAAACCAATTTATTTTACATTCCATCTCCACCCTGGGGGATGGGGAAACTAAATAATAATTTAGCATGCATAAGTAGACGTTTCTTTCTTTATATATAAATACAATATACAAAAATACACTACCATTCTGAGATTTTTTAGCAGTCTGAATGCTCATGACATAACACCCCACTCCACCCCCTTATACATCGACATAACACCTTTTTCCTCCCTCTGTTTTCAATTCTTAGCAGAATGGTTGTCTCCAAAGGAGGGTTCAAGTTTCTTGGTCACTTAACACTGTCGTTTCTTTTCCTTTCTCAGATGAGGGAAGAGTCAGGCAGGAGCCACTCTTAGAAAGGGTAGGTTCTCCTCACAAACACCTCTGGCCAACAGGACCCGAAATTAAAAGTAAAAGAAGAAAGTTCACATTGGAGCTTTTCTCTCATTCTCAGCACCCCAGCCCTGCACTTGGATGCATGGTCCGGGGAGAGGCTGTCATCCTGGCTGCAGGCCACAGAATAGGGTTGAAATCCCGCAGCCCAAGTAGCCATCTTGCACATCCCTGCTGCCGCCTTGGCTCAGCTACTGGGGCAGAGGTTGGTGCTCGGACCCGCCTGGTCTTGGGGGAGGCGAGTCGTCCTCAGATGAGCAGTCGGATGAGACAGCGTGGGCACTAGCGCCATTGCTGTAGGGGAAGTGGTCCTCTTCATCATCGTCCTCGTCCTCATCCGGGTCACTGTCCCGCATATCCCGCAGGCGACGGCCGCTGGCCTTGTCCCCGGAAACCGGAGGTCCCAGCAGCTCCTCCTCCGTCTTCTCCTCAGTGCCGCCTTTGCCCGCGCCCCCGCCGCCGCCCTTCTGCTTCTCGGCCTCCTGCGCAGCCTGCTCTTTGGCCTTTTTGCTGCGTTTCCATTTCATGCGGCGGTTCTGGAACCAAATCTTCACCTGCAGGCACAATCTGGCGTGAGAAACCGGCCACCTGCATCCCCACGACTCCAGAGGGTGTGAGGGTGTGAGGGTGTGAGGGTGTGAGGGTGCGAGCACTTGGTACCCTTGCCCCTCGAACCACCCTCGCCCTAAAAGGGGCTTCGCTAGAGAATTAAGAAGCTGATTGGGCAGCAGCTTCTTCACGTCTTCGCCCCTAAATCTACCCTATTCAACAATAACCCCGCGGTGTAGTGTCCTTAACCCCCCAACTGGGGGAGTTTTATGCCCTCGGTGAACCGAGGCACCAAAGCAGCTGGCAAGTCACTAAGCTCTCAAGTGCGCAACTTTCTAGAAAAATGTGGCCTGAGGGACGTCTCCAGAATAGCTTGTTAAATACAGATTCTCAGCCTGCTCCCCAACTGAATCAAACCTCCAGGCTCGCTAGAACCTCACCAGCTGAAAATTAATACCCAACCTAAAGATAAAGAAGCTAGGACCCAGTTCCCCAAATCAGCACCCGCCTTCTGGTTCGTCAGGCGCGCACCTGGGTCTCGGTGAGCATGAGCGAAGTAGCCACTTCAAAACGCTTGGGTCGCGACAGGTACTTGTTGAGCTTGAACTGGTGTTCCAGCTCCAGCAGCTGCTGGCTGGTGAAGGCTGTGCGAGGCCTTCGGCACTTCCCCAAGAGGTTCGACTGCGCCTGGGCTGTGGACAGAAAGGGCAAGAGGCCTCTGTAAGCTTGTCCACTGCGGGGAGGGTGTGTGTGTTCTACCTGTCGCTGCCTCGTTCCCTCCCGTGGTCCAACCTCCAGAGCCCACACTACAGACGCTTCAGCATCAGTGCCTGCTCCCCATGGCCCACATCTCAGACACCAAGTGGAAGTGAAGAGCTCATCTCATTTGAGAGTCGTGGGCCTGCTGCTTTCGTGCAATGGCCAGCTGAATGAACATTGGTAGGAAGAGGGTTGATTGGTCTAAAGACTTGGGTAGCTGGATTGGACCAGCAAGCAAGAGACCAAATCTCCTCTGTTCTCATGGAGGGTCTCTCCCATCTCAAGCTGGAGAAGAACGCTTCCTCTTGGTTCCACCACCATCTTAAAGAGAAAAGGGACGTGGGGCACAGTAACGGTGGAGGAGGGAGAAAAGGAAGGATAGGGACTGAAGCTAGAGTCTAAATAGGCATTCATCAGGGTGTCTCCACGTCTGTCTTGACAAGCTCCCTCCTCCTCCTAGAGCTAAGGGCAAAGGCTGAGGACTGGAAGCCTGTTGGGACGATTCTCATTACTCAAATTAAAGGTTGAACTGTGAGTGGCTTTCTGTGTGTTCCGGGAGATCTGTCCAGCTTTATTTACATAATTTCACACGGTTACATCACAGAGAATTTTATGACCTCAAAATGAAACTTCCCTTAATTTCCCAGGAGTCTGAAGAGTGTTAGACAATAAAAGAAAGAAAGCAAAGGGAAGAAAGAGGCCAGCCCCTGGCTGGGATGAGCTCAGGCTCCCCTGGGATGGGTAATTTGCTTTATAGGAAGGTCCACGCCCCCTGCTTTAGTTAAACAAGGCTACAAATTCCCAACTTGACAATACATTAGAACGCTAATTAAAACGCTGTCTTGGAAGGGATCATTTGGGAAATGCCATCCAGTAGAAACAATCAATTAAAGAAAACCAAGCTAGTTTTCCCAGGTGAGAGGAACAGAACCCATTCAGCCACCCTCTGTTGTGGCATTCCTTAGTGTCCACTGGGCTCTAAGGCTTGGCTTCCTGTTCCCAATGTAGACCTGGTCATACCTTAAAAGCAGACACCATGAGACATCATGGGCTGGGTGTGCTGGCAAAGGGGGAGGGGTCCCACTTGCATGGGTTTTTGGTAATCATGGGCTCCACAAAACAACCCTTCTCTCCCAGAGACCACTTGTGTAGCCAGAAAACCCAGAGCCAGAGGCCTGTTGTTGTTGTTGTAGCCCACTGACCAGCTCTTTGCACCACTATGCTTCTTAGGCCTGGGAAGGGCAGCCATAGTGGACATACCTGAGGAGTTTTCCATCTGGGTTCCTCAGCCAGGCTCCGATTCTGACCAGGACTAGTGGATAGGAATGATTTCAGAGATGTCTGAGCTGCAGCCCAACTGAAGTTAACGGGGCCTTTCCTCTTTGCTGAGACCAACAAGGCTGGCCTTCTTGGAGCCAAGCTGGGAAAAACCTGGGTGGCTTCGAACAAACAAGCGTGCAGGCGGCGATTCTCTCACCACCTTGCTAGTTCTGCAGTTCTCTGGGGCCCTAGCTTTCTCTGTTTGCTCATGACCACCGCTCCCAGCAGAGGAGTCTGAATTCTGGCAAGTGTTTATTTCTGTTTTCTTTTTTTGCTTTTTTCCCTCCAGTGCCTGTATTTCCCCAGTCTAAACAAACCCACTCAGACGGAAACAATGGGGTCTCTTTGTTTGGGTGTTGGGCGGCTGACAGGAGAAAGCCATACACATCTTCTGTTCCATCCTTAATGGAAAGGCAGCTTGCTTCTATCCGCGTGGGGCACAGAACAGGAGTCAGAGCCAGGGTACCTACCCTACACAGATGTTGCATGTGCCAGAGAAATCTGAAATGGTCCCTGCAAGGTTGTCCCTCTTGGGTGACAGAGAGGATTCAGAAGGCTGGCCCTTCTTTGCCCTCACCTTGGACAGGAACTCCCTAAGAGGTTGGGCATCTGGAGTTCCCAGCCAGGCACTTTCTATTTACAGACCCCGCGACCCTATATTCAAAACAGACCATTGGACATTGTATGGAGGGACCCCCAACCCCACCAACACACACACACACACACACACACCACACACACACACACACACAGAGAGAGAGAGAGAGAGAGAGAGAGAGAGAGAGAGAGAGAGAGAGAGATTCAGAGAGACAGAGACAGACAGAGACAGACAGACACAGAGGGAGACGCACAGAGAGAGGCAAACGCCTTGCCCTTCAGAGGAAGGCAAAATCCTTACAAGGGCCATGGAAAAGCTACTTCTGGACCCAGAGATGTGTCTCTTCGTAGCCTATAACGAAACCCCTGGCCAAGTTCATGTTCTCATGATAAGTCCCGGGTTTCAGCGACCCCCCAAACCTGCCCCAATTGAGGCCTTCTTTGGTTAGTCTTCCCGTGCACTTCCTTCTCCAGCTTGCAAGTTAATCATTAGGTTTTAGCCTCACACCTCCAACCTCCCCTGCCCGTTAAGAGAGAAAGAGAAGGCAAGGCCTGCTCGTGGCCATCTTAATAATTCGCGGTTCCTTTCACGCCGTGAGGCCCACGGGAGGCCTCACAGGCCCAGGAATGAGCCACGGCGGCTTCGCTACTCTTCCACAGCTCGCTAGGAGGTGAGTGCAAAAAGGAAGGGCATGGGCAAGAGGAGGATGCGCATGAGAACTGGTCTGGTGCAGCGCAGGTACTCACAGCTGAAATCCGGCATCTTGGGCAGGATCATGCCCGCAGTAGACGCGCGCAGCCACTGGTCCAGTTGGAAGGTGCCGGCACCCAGCTTGATGGGGTCCGCAGGGTGCGCAGGGTGCGCGCCCTGCACCTGAGGATACGAGTAGGAAAGCGCCGGATGCTGGCCCGCTAGCGCGGCCGCTGCAGCTGCCGCCGAGTAACTGTAGACCGGGTGTCCGTAGAGAGCCGCCTGTGCGGGGATGCCCGCGCCGCCCTGTGCGCCCCCCGGGTGCAGCCCCAGTGCCAGGCTTCCGGCAGCGGCGGCAGCCGCAGCGGCAGCCGCGGCGGCGGCGGCACCAGGGTGCGCGTGGTGGTGGGGAGTGCCCGGCCCACCCGCCGCGCCGCCGCCTCCTCCGGCGCCCAGGAATCCCGGCTTGGGAAGCAGCGCGCAGTGTGCAGCCAGCAAGCGCGGGGGCGACGGGCTCTCAGCCCTCAGCCGGTCGCCGGGCGCTGCGGTGGCCTCCGAGGACGCGGGGCTGCAGCTGCGGCTAGCCCCGCTATTCGTACCCCCGCCACCGCTGCCGCCGCGGCCAGGACCAGATGCTGTAGCCGCGAGGGAAGTGACCAAGGCCAGAGGCGCGCTCTGCGTGGAGGCGGCTCGCGGGGGATCCACCGCCAGCAAGGCGTCGATGCGGAAATTTTTGGATTTTTCCATCGGCTCGTTTGGAGCTGATGATCAGGGCCCAAGGGTGGGCGATGCGGTCGTGTGCGGGCTTGCAGAGACTGAGCGTGGCCAGCCTTGGGGCCGGTATTGTTACTGCGATTATTTGCCAATAATCGAAGTCGCAGCCGGAAACTCAGCCGAGAGCGACCATGGTCCCTGCGCCTCTTCCTTGCAGTCCTCGTGCGGACCGCGCTCCACTCACTGGTATAAACTTCCAGACGAGCGCTCCAGCGAGTTTGGGTTGGGGAGGCCGGCTCTCTGCTCTCAAGCGCTCAAGCGACCGCATCGAGGCCACTGGCGCCTTGGCGGGGACCCGCGCCCCTCCGCACACTTGAAGCTCAGCGCGGTCTGGGATTGGCGCGCTCAGCGGGGGCCCAAGGAGGGGTGTCCGCCCGGCGATTGGCCGAGGGGCGCACCTGTCACGGTCCAGTTAGCCTGCCGCCCCGCCTCTGCGCCCCCAGGTCCTAAGCAGCGGGTGGTGAATAGCGGAGGTGGCCGGAGGAGGCAGATTGGAGAGTTTGGAGGCTGAATACAAGCTTGCGGCTTCCTTGCTGCTGCAAGGGTGGCAAGCGCCAGTAACCCTGGGTTTCAGTGAGTGCCCCTAGTCCCTTTGACACTTTGTTCCTCCAGAGACCGACGCCTTGTGCAATGTTCTGCACTGAAGAACTAGGTGGGTCCTCACCCCCGAAGTCCATTAGTTGCCCAAACCGAAACCCTGGGCTTAGCACACTGAATACCGTTCGGTTTCCCAAAATTTCTGGCATTCCTGAGTATTGATCGCTTCAAGGTGGTTTGCGTCCCTGTCATCAACCCTAAGCAGATCCAACCTTCTTATGTGCCCCTCTCCCGAAAGTATCCTGCGCCGCAAATGTTTGTTTCGGTGTGTATAAATACGGCGTTAGTGAGAGTTTGACGCCCACAAATCTTCAGTCAGAGTGGAGAGAGAGCAGTTTTCCAACTCTTAAGAGACGCACATCGACTTGAAGGTCGTTCACACAGGTGCCACTGAGTCGGACCTAGGTGACGACCAAGTTCTATTGGAGCCTTTCCTTGTGGGCGTGTAGGGAAAAGGCTTTGCGGGAATTGGCCGAGGGCTGCACCCTCAGACTGAGCCAGTCCGCAGGCTAAGGGAGCTACCGTCAGGCTCTCGCCTCCTCCTGCTGGCCGTGTTCAGGAAAATCAAAAGAGGGCTTCCGACTGAGAAAGGTATTAGAGTGTGAATCCAGTTCTCACCCGGCACACACATCAAATATTTACAGTAAAAGCGCTTTCAGGGGGCTTTTTTTTTTAATGCAAAGAATCAATAAGTAGTTTGGGAAATCAAGCGGTCACTACCAGTGCTTTCTAGCTAGTTCTATTCTCAAGTATCTTCCCCAAACACGAGGGGGAACGTGGGAGGGAGTTCCAGGTCTCTGAAACGTGGCTTCCTAACCAGGTGAGAGGTTAATGAAAGATCGGAAATGGGCCAGGGAGGGGCAGGAGATCCCTAAGACAACCAGTATTGGGTGAATTTAAAAGTAGCAGGCAAAGCTGTTTCAAGGGAGGGTTTTATTTGGGGGGGGGGGGAGATAAATATAAGAACTATACTTTTCCCCTCAAGAGGTTTTGTTCAGGAGAGATTTAACGCAGTGATTCTGTTGGGATGAGTGGGGTTTTATTATGACGGGGTCCCGGCTGGAAAATCAGGAACGGACTGGGGAGCATTTTGGAGTAAATGCTACACAGCTTTGCAAAGGCCTATAGCTAGTCCGAAAAAAGTCCAGGTACATAGCTGTTGTCTTTAGGTGCTGTCTGTTTGGAGTGATTAAAATCCAGCTCTGTCTCTTTTTTTTAATCATCTCTGTCTTAACACAGGTTCAAAGAAACCAAGACCAGGTTTGACTCTGGGATCGTGCCAGTCCCACATCCTGCCCACAGAGTCTCTCAACTGTGTTTGCCCTAGTTCTTAATCCCACCTGACTTTGTGGACAAGATCCATCACAAAGGAGAACTGGAGGTCCCTGTCACTTCTACCTTGGAAACTCAACTAAGACAAGTAAAGATGCTGGGATGCTATACACACACCACACTCCCCGCCCCCACGTAGTCTTGACCCCATTGCATTTACAGACGCTTGGGTTTAAGGCCCATGGGTCTTTTCCAGATGGGAATCCCAAAGAAGAAAGAACCTAACAGTGGTGGTCCAAGCCCTTAATCCCAGCACTCAGGAGGCAGAGGTAGGTGGATCTCTGTGAGTTCAAGGCCAGCCTGGTCTACAGAGCAAGTTTCAGGACAACAACCAAAAAAGCTACACAGAGAAACCCTGTCTTGAAAAAATAACGAAACAAACGGACAAAGGAGGAGGAGAAGGAAGAGGAAGAAGAGGAGGAGGAGAATGGATGCAGATGAGATTTTCCTGGGATGGACCTCAGTGGACTTGAATTCTCTCTAAACTACACAACCAGGGTTGGTTTTGGTGATAATACAGTGTTAGGTCTGAGCTTAGGCACAGGTTTCCTTAGTAAAATCATCCCAATAGGGGAATTCATTGCCTGTTTGTTGTGTAGGGGATGTGATCCAAAAGCCTCTAAATCCCTTTCAAACTCTTCCACTCTGTCTGGAGTTTGCGAATCCACCAGGTTCTAACCCACACCGGTCCCCACTACCTGTGGACTAAGTGGGGTTATATCAAGAGTCCTACAGTGAAGGGGAATCTTTGCATACTAGACTTGATGGATATATTTCTCTGTCTGACGAAGTGGGGGTTGGGCCAAACAGACTCTCTGAAGTCAAAGGGCTTGAATATGATCGTATATTCTGCTTCTGTTTGAGCATAAATTAATGCACATGTGAGGTGCCCGGTAACTTGTATCCTGAGAAGTGGGAGTTGGGAGAGAGACTGGGAGTTATCTGGAACTGGGATCTTTGTGTGTTTTACAATGTGTGAAGTGAGCATGCTGGGTCTCTTCCTGTTCCCAGTGTCTATTGACCCAGCCCAGCTGGCTTTGGAGCAGCCTAGGACTGAGCTGGGGGCTTACTAGGGGATCCATGGGAGATCAAAGGTCTGGTCCCAGAAAAATTCCCAGTCTTGTGCCTCCAGGTAACTGCCTTCTCCAGCAGCCCCAGGGGCCAAAGGAGCAGAGAGACCTCTCCTACCCAAAAGAGGCTGGGATTTAAGGCATGGTACACATTAAATCAGCTGACTCCCAGTCATTTTCTCTCTGTGTCTAGCCAGGATCTCTCTTTTGGGCCTTGGGTTAAGTTATTGAATATAATTTGCAATTGAGCCTCCTCTTATTACTGAGAAAGGTGTGTTGATTTATACAAACAACCACAAGGAAATAAGATGTTGGCGGCAGGGAGGGGGGTGCAATGGTTCCGAAGTTCTGTGCTTAACAGTGAGCGTGGTCATGCAGAGGACTCAAGTTGGGTTCCCACCACACACTCACACTCACACTCACAATCACCTGCAACTCCAGCTGCTGGAAACTGGACTCCCTCTTATGGCCTCCCTGGGTACCTGCATTTCCATAAATAGACACAAACATACACATAATTAAAACATAAAAACAAAACTTAAAAAAGATGTTATAATCTTCAACTTTCTACACCTGGAATTATACAAGAACTGAGGATAAAACCTACCTGTGCCCATGTAGTCAGGCCAGCATTGATTCTTTAACCGGCCTCTTTCTGCTGAATGCAGCAGGTACCATATACAATAGCCATCAACAAAAAATGCTAAGAGCCTGGAGGTGTGGCTGGGAGACTGGATAGAAGGCAGCATTCCCTGTACCTCCCTCCACACATGGGCCATTTGTCTAGCTGTTTCCAAAACTAAAGCAAACCCCCTACCCCCAGCAGCCTCACGGAGAAAGGTTCATGAAGATTGGCTTCTCGGCCCTTTTGAATCTCCACAGGAGTTAATTCACATCAACATTTTAAGGCTCAGGAAAATGAGGCTGGAGGATATAGGGAAGCCAGTGAGGGCCTGGACAGAAGGCCACGGTGGTGGTGATGGTGGTGGTGGTGGTGGTGGTGGTGGTGGTGGTGG
>JANHMN010001225.1:0-12132 GCA_030674055.1 Rhabdomys pumilio
AATTAAACCCCACAACAAGGAATTAAGATATTGAGAGAGAGAGAGAGAGAGAGAGAGAGAGAGAGAGAGAGAGAGAAACATTTAGCCCACTGGAGTTGAAAGCACATGAATATAACGTCCACATCAATAAATAATCACTGCAAGGTTATATTATTCACCTGGACAAATTGTGTAAACTCGATGCTCATTGTTTTAATTAAGCTCCAGAGCTATTCCAATTAAGGCAGCGGTAGAAAGATGCGATGGAAGAGAAAATGGAAATAAGTGGCTTGAATGCTTGAACAAGGTGTCAGGGAAACCGAATATCCAGTTCTGGGTTGTAAACAAAATCCATTTGAGAAGTCAGACTTCAGGAGCTAATGTTTTTTTTGTTTTCTACATAGCTACCAGTATTCTATATGGCTTATGTGAAGTGGCTTCTCCATGTGTTCAGGCATACATGAAAGATCAAAGGAGTCCCTTGGGAACCTCACATGGCAGACACATGAAATAGTAGGAAAAGAAATTAAAATGTTCCACAGAAGTTGCCTAGGAGTCAATGAAGGGTTTAAAGGAGAGGAGCAACCTGGGGTTACAGCATTTTGAGTTAAGTTGCTTGAGATCAGGGAGAATTAGTAATGCTTTCGAAAAGTGTTAGAATAACATCTATTTTCTACAGCAAACAATATTGTTCAACGCTCAGAACAACTACATATCCAGCCACTACCAAGCGTCAGTCTTTTGATATTCTCTCCCTAGACTTTCTGCACGGTTATAGGATTCTGGTAACTCTTAACTCTTTTCATTTCAAAGATGAAGAAGTTAAAATAAGAAGTCAAACCAAGGATACTGCACCCCAAATTTAAGAGGAGGTTTTCTTACTAATAAAATGATATTATTTAACTTATTAAGTCTCGCAAGGATCCTCATTGGTCATTGTTTTAGTCATCATTTGGTAGGGGAGAATATTGAAGCCCAAAAGAGTTTAGTAAGTAACATGGGGCCTGTACACTCCGTCAGTGAGAAAACTCGAGTTTGGAGTGTTCCCTTTTTAGTTTGGTCTGTCATTTACTTCTGACTAGCTGAGCTTTGATGCTGTGGAGAATGTCATACTCCCGTAAATATGGGTGCAAATGCAAAGGACCACTTCACTTGTATGCAATTAAGAGAGTTTCAAAAAGCTAGGTAGCAAACTGAGAAATAATGTCTGTAGGTAATAGATATTACTTTGGTATGCTTGTGGTCTAAGAGGGCTGTTGCTATGTCATCCACGCTGAGCTAGAATTCACTTTTTTTTAGCACAAGCTATTTGCTAACTTGTGATTCTCTTGTCTTAGCTAGATGAGCACTGGCATGGCAGTGGTATACCGCCATACTGACTAGTCATCCCTTGAGATCAAGCTCACTCAAATCGAATTGTGGTCTGAGACGGCTCTGCGGAATTTATTTCCACATTTTGAAATGAGTTGGTCCCAAGGATTATTGGGTCAGGTTTCTTAAGTCTCAATTAATTAATTGATTTTATTGATTGGTTCTGCCAAGATGTGGGGTAAGTGGAACCATACCACCAAACAAAAGAACTGGTAAGGCTGAGAAGATTAAGGAACCTGGGCAATTCTCAGAATTGAAACAGTAGGCATTTGAATCTACTCTCAACCAGGTTCCTGGAGCATGTGACTATGAGACCCCACTAAGAGGACCAAAACAGCTGATCATGTAGAGCTTAGAGTCCTCTATGCTAATGAGGTATCTAGATAGATCCCAGTGTCTAGCCAATGAGGTTTCTTCCCTGGGCATCATTTTCTGTCAAATGTAGTTAATCTCTGGTCCACCCTGAGTAAGTCATAAGCATCCATTTTAACCATGAATAAACAGTTTAGACAAGCAAGGGCTGTCTCCTCTCATCAAGGACCATCATTGAGGGACGCCTTTGTGTCCCACAGAAGGCCTCTCTACACTCCTGGAACTCACCCTACACTATGCCGGTGCCTGCCCCAGAACATTTCAGGCCCACATCCACTGATTCTCAACTCCTCAAGGTTCTCAATGGCATCTGGATGCCCAGGAGTGTAAGGAACACAACTTTCACTGCAGCCCTCCCCCCACCCATTTCTCACCCAAAGAAACGTGGGCTGGGACCTCTATCTTAGGCTCTGTTTTGCCTCCCGTAAGTAGCATGTTGGTGCCTTACAAGCCCGGCACCTTAATAAGGAGAAAAGAATGTAGCCTAGTACCTCCCCTGGGTGGCATGTCAGACACCCAAGCAGTGAAGTGGAACACAGACCCCCCAAACCAGACAAATGATTTTCCTCCTTCTCATTTAGAGCAGTCTCTAGCCAAGGAAGTTTGGGGGAATTATTTAATCCTTTTTTCTTTAGCTTCCTTGTCTGCAGAGTGGAAGTCATGAAAATTCCCCGCTATGGAAATAAAATTGAACCATATTTATGTTTCTTAAACTCATGTTAGTACAAAGTCTCTTAAACTTCAAACCCTGCCGTTTCCGATGGTTACATAAAAAGGATGAACACTCTGTATGGCCTAGGAGGCTAACAAGCCTCTTCAAAGTGTGCATTTCAAAGCCTCCACTGAATGTTTGGACATGAGAAGGGGAGCCCTGACCTGAGCTGACATCAGGGGCTTTGCACAGCAAAACTTTTTGGGATTTGGGGATGTTGTTAGCATCATTACCTACCGGGTTTGTATTTGTTTTTTATTTTTTTCCTCTTCTGTATGAAAGGGAAAAGAATGGACCAATGGGTAAGTAGAGTCACTAAATCTCAAGTGACCTAAAAATAAAAAACAAAAATGACAGCCAACGTAAAGAAGTTTGTCCCTCTGGTGTCAATCCTATTCATCTCCCTGAATTTTGGTCACTTGGAAACCTTTTTTAAGTTTATATATAGTTGAAGGTAGGGTATTATTTGGCTTTTGAGAAGAGATTGGTAGCTATTACAGATAACTGGTGGATATGAGCGGTGGACATTTATGGTATACCTGAGCATATCGGTAAATGCAATAATAAAAAGCTGTGTAGGAAACATGCTTTGCTTTTAATGCAAAGTATGGCACAGTAAAAGAAGGAACTAGTTTGTAAGAGCTGGAAGTGATGGATGACCCCAAAGAAGCAGCATCTTCCAGACACAACGCCACTGACGGTCTCACAGAGAATGTGACAGACAGCATGCACAACACCTGCCCAAGTTCAAACCAGACAAAAATGCAGCACTGAAGCGAAGTGGATGCAAATTCCCACCCTTAACCAAGAAACTATTTGTAGCTCATATCTACTGGCCAAGGGAGAATTGGTGTTTTCCAGTGGCATGTCATGAATATATCCACCATACTCCAGAGTAGACCCACGTCCAGGTGTGGCTGGCCACCAAGAAGTGCACTCTATATTTTTGTGTGTGTGCTTTATGTTTCGTTCTGATATTTTTTGTTATATTGGAATTTTCACTTATTTGTTTTTATCTTTGTTTTGTGTATATTTGAGAGAGAGAAAGAGACAGAAAGAGAGAGAGAAAGAGAGAGAGAGAACATGAAGCTATGGAGGTTGGAAGGGTCTAGAGAGTTAGAGGGAAGAACACGATTAAATATATACTATATGAAAACATCTTAAACAACAACAAATGAATATGGCATACAATTGGGGACATAGCTTGGACATTTTGAACATACTAGGCAAAAACACAGTTTATTGAAACTTCAGAACATAATTATTAGTGATTTTATGGACAATTGCTTGATATAAGAATTAGGCTTCAATAAATATATTACAATATTACTGTATTACAATATTACTAGTATCTACTCTGTACTATTATGCCAGAGATCAACAATATTATACTGTATGCCTAAATTTTCTGTTAGAAGGTATATTTTTATGTTGTTCCATCATAAATGGTTATGACTGAGAAGACAGGAAAAATATTTGAATGTGATGGGTAAGGTTGTAACATATATTTTTGGTGCTGTTCTTACAACTCCAGAGAAAGATTTGTGTTCACCAAGATGTGAACATTGAAGATGTTCATAGTTTATGTATTTAATCATACTTCACTCACTAAAATTTTGAAAATTTTTAAGATCCAACAAGTTTTACCTATCAATAAGGTCTGGAATAGATAAGAGTGAGAAGAATCCAAAGGACACAGGCTCATTAGAGAAGTAGACAACTGCATCAAAGGAACACTAATGGAGTAGACCAGACATAGGACTGAGGGAAGGAGGGAGGGAGGGAAGGAAGGAGGGAGGGAGGGAGGGAAGTAAAGGAAGACAACAGGTGGTGGGGGCTACAAAACAGGGACAGTGCTTGGGGTGAGGAGAGTGAGCCCTTGAAGGACTCTGGAACCATGTAGAAATTTACAGTAGAGTCTTATAGTAATGGAACTAAGGGAGCCAATGAAATGAAAAGAAATGGGAGGAGAAATGAATTTAACATATCTTGAATCATGTCTTAAGTAGAACACACACACACACACACACACAAAACATGAAATCTAAGAGGAATTGAAGGGATAATATACTGTTACCTCCTCTGGGAAAGAATATAGAGTTTTCTCTCTTTTGAATTTTTGGTCTCTATCTTTGTTTATAGGTAAACATACAATTCAATGTCCCATGAATAAAATGTTAGGAAAGAAAAAGGATCACAATTACTTAAAATTAGGGGCATTATGTAGGTGATTGATACAATTGGGAATTACATTGAAGATCCTTATGGCACATGTTTCTTAGTTCCCACACAACACACAGTTCGTTTAAATATTTGCGCAATGGTAAATATGATTCCTGATTGAAATTAGAATGCTCACCAGCGTCTACTACATTTTACATGATCTCATCTGTTGCACATTAGTGTGATTTACACTCAGTTCTAGAGAAATTTGCTACGAATGGCATATTTCCAAATCTCAATAGTTACCATCATCGCTAGATGCTGTCATGTTGATCACATTCAAATGTATATTTTATGGTAAGTTGACATTTTTGAAGCTGAGTGGTAAAGATTAGAATTGTATCCTGATTTGTAGCTTTCCAGCCTGGCGTACTTGCATCAGACTTTCCCAAAGCACTACATTGATTCCTGGATGAAATCTCTTGGAGTCCAGAAATGTAATATATACATTGAGAACAAAACACACAAAAAACCTTATTTTCATTCTTTTAAAATCTGTGGACTCAGAAATTTTAGGACAAAGCATGAAAAATGCTTAACAATTTAAATACTTAAAGTTATTAGGGGAAACTTATTTTACTTTATGTAGATCCAGCCTTAAAAATAATAAATTATTCAGCTGGATAATTTTCAGTATATCATTGTCTTAGTTTTTTAGAGCTTATAAAAATAATCAGAAAACTGCTACAGACTGGAAAGCTTGCAAGTATTAAAATTTTATTTACCATAATTCTGGATGTTAAAAGGATGAGATCTGAGATCAGGATGCAGTCATGGTTGGTTCTGATGAAAAGACCTAGTTTTCAGACTTCTTTATGCTTCTCTTCTTAGAGGTATGTGCTAGTCTGTTATAGAATATTTTAATTCTCAATCCAGAGTTTCTGCCCTGCCTTTGATCATTCAGTTCCTGAGTAAAAGACATATACGACCTATATATTTATAGTAAGCCTTAATCAGGACAAGAGCTGAGCAGATATCTATCCTCTATGTTATTATGTCTATTTTTCAGCCAATGATCCCATTAAATAATTTGCCATATTTTATCTGGGCTGCTCTTAACACCAACTAGCCAACCCACATGGCCATTATTTCATGACTCACATATCCAAGGTGGATTCCTTCTTTATTCACCTTTTTCTCTCTCCACTCACAGTTCTTCTCTTTCTAAAGCCCAAGAACCCTAAAGCCTACCTATGTCTCTTTGGCCCAACTCTTAGCTATTGGTGTCTTTATTCACCAATCAGAAATAACTTAGAGGTAATGTCATATAGCATCCCTTGGATCTATGGGCAGACTCTCTCATCTCTGAGGCAATCAAGTCTTGGGGGGCCACACATAACATTATAATACATAGCAAGAGACCAAACCTCAACAGAAGTCTCATCTAGAATGGCCCTAGTAAGCTCATCTATTTGAATACTCAACCTCAGTTAATACAACTGTTTGAGAAGGGCTAAGGGTTGTGGCCTTGTTGATGGAAGTATGTCACTAGGGGTAAGCTTTAAGCCTTCAAAAACCCATTTTATTCCCAATCATTTCTCTGTCTGTATCTTTCTGCGTATCTCTGTCTGTCTCTCAGTCTCTGTCCTTTTCATTCATTCACTCTGTCTCTGCCTCACGGTTGTTTGGATCTCCAGCTACTGCTCTAGACCTATGCTTGTCTGCCTGCTGACATGCCTTCTACTATGAGGGTCATAAACTCTCCCTCTGAACCCTTAGCCTTGATAGACACTTCTGTAAGTTTATTTGGTTGTGGTGTGTTACCATGGCAATAGAAAAGTAATGAATTCAAGACAGAGAGAGAGTAGAGATGTTCTGGGGTTTATTTTATGAGGGCATTATCCTGTCTACCATCTCCTTTCTTAATGCCATCATATTAGAGGTTAACATTCAATGTAAACATTATTCTGTATGCAATGTTAGGCTTAGCATGGCATTTATATACATAGCTTCTATAGTATAAAAGCATAATAAAATGTGAATCTACATGTGTTATTTTCTGTGTTAAACAAAACAGTATGGCAATTTTATTTGGAAGTTAACTGTTAAAATATCTAACTACACATGAAATTTTCTATTTTCTTCCAAGGTCTAATAATAATTTCTTTTCTTTTGGCAAAACCACTTTATAGTCTGTTCACAGTATTTGAGGCAATGCTTTTCACTCCCCCCCCTCCACCGTCCATACACACACATGCACTGTTTTTTGAAAATTAAAAAAAAATTGAGAGTATAGCCCAAACATTTTCTCTGATAAAATAAGACCTTGATCTCAGAACAAGCACATATGTGCTTTAAAAAAAAGTTACCGGACCTGATCTCACCTCTTGCCTCATACATATCACTTTTAATATGGAAGAAAAATATAAACAAGAAAGGTGGAAGAATGAAGAACTATGAACAGATTAGATTCAGTAATAGTGAACTTAGCTACTTTCCCTTGTATCACTTCAAACATCTTTGAACGCTTTATTGATCTTTTTGCTCAACATACAACTCAAGGGGAGATCACAAGCCTGTGTGACTCCATCCGCGCTCTTCAGTGGTCTTGTGATTTTCTTCCTTGGCGCACACATTCTACATAGTCACCTCACTCTTTCATATTTAACCCCTGACTGCACCTCTAGTCTGCAATAGTTATTCTGTGTAATCTTCATTGATACCACTGATGTTTCTACAGGCTGCACATATAACCCACTGGATTATTATGGACCACTTTTAATTTGTCCCACTTTTTTCTCATTATTCATCATACTATCCTAAAGTTAGTCTATGATATTTAATGGAAAAAGGAGCCCACTTTGCCCATGCCTTCTTTTCTTTTCTTTTCTTTTCTTTTCTTTTCTTTTCTTTTCTTTTCTTTTCTTTTCTTTTCCTTATGGTTTTGTTTTATATTTTGAAATTATAACATAATTACATAATTTCCTCCACCTCCCTCCAATAACCCCATACATACCCCCTTTCTTTGTTTCTTAAATTCACGGGCCCTTTAAAAAAATGTTTTTACATATATGCCCATGTTTTCTTAGAATGCTGTCATGGGCTTAGACAAACTTACTATAATTTCTTTTCAGAGTTAACTCAGATCCTCATCATCTGGTGAAATGCAGGCTTTACTGAGATACTATCTTGAAACTTCTTGCCTCTTCCTGATCCTCTGTGTGCCTGCTCTCAACTTAGCAGCCATGTTTCTATACTCAACTATTTCTTGGTCACAGAAAAAAAAAAAAAAACACAGATGTCCCAAAAGGATGGAGGACACCATTCAAGAGTATTAAAAACTATTGAACTTTAATATTTCTCAATGATACGTTACTCTGACCCCAGCAAATGTCATTAGCAGGGTAATAAGGCTGCAGCAGCAGCCTTTGTAGAGTGCATGCTATGCGTGAGAAGGGAAACCGAGCCAGAGTGGACAGGCAAAGGCAAGTGTGAACATAGCTCTCAATATCAACCAAATAAGATGTCCTCAGATGATAGGGTTGGTAATAATTCAGACTGAGGAGGTTAGTAATAAAAGCTGAGCCTTATTGATGTTGACAGCATAAATACTGCTCTCAATGCCACTATACAAGATCTGGCTTCTTTACAAGCTCATATCTCTGTTCATAGTTCTTCATTCTTCCTCCTTTCTTGTTTATATTTTTCTTCCATATTAAAATTGATATGTACAAGGCAAGGGCCTGGATCAGGCCTGGTAATCTTTTCTTAAAGCACATATGCGCTTGTCCTGAGATCAAGGTTTAATCTTATCATAGAAAACGTTTTGGCTATACTCTCAGTTAAGCTTCCATTCCTAGTGGTTTAATAACACAGAGGTGATCTTGCTCTCATAAATAAATGGGCCCTAGGGAGTGCAATGGGTAGCTTTGTGACAGAGTGTGTGTGCTATATAGAGGATATTTCAATACAGCCAATCATTTGGGAGTGAGTACTTATGCAATATTCATTTTCTCTAGAATAAAACTCAGTTATCTAGACATTCCTAATTCCAAAATTTTCCTGGAAATGAACTCTAGTCATGTGACTAGGGGCAAGGAAAATTGAGTTATTGAATAAATAGATAATCCGTGCCACAGTAGGTACAATCGATATATCCAGAATTAGCTTGGAAGTCTAAGCTATTGTAGTCTACTCTTGCATACATTATATGCATGTCATGTGTATATGAATTTTAAACACAAAATTTGAACCAACTATTCTTTAAAACCATTATAATGTCTAACTGCGTATTATTTGAAAGCCTCCATGACATCAATAGGCCATGCGTCAGTAAATTTATTTGATAGTTTGGCAGCAGTGACTCTAATATTACATATGTATTTGTTTTGCTCATTTTTCTTTTAAAAGGAGCAGAAAAAAAAAACTATTAAATCACACTTGCCTGGAGATTCAAAAGTAAAGTGATTTGTGGGTGGAAGTGATTTATGCATCACATAAATAATATTTTTTGGAGGCAACTGGAGGTAGCATTAAAAAGCAGTGTAGCCACAGCCATTCTATCCAATTATTCTAGAAGTTCTTACTGTCAGTAGATGCATTGCTAAAAAAATTGAAAAATAAACAGCAGATTTGCTTGCTGTTCACACGATTTGAGTTGCAATTTTTTTACAGCAATAAAATGTATTTAAATAAAAATTGAATTTCAATTTAAAAAAATATTCTGGGCTAAGTCTAATGAATAATGAGCTATCCAATCAACTCATTTCTCTCTGTGATGTGTTTATATCTAAATCATCCTCCATTTTCACACTATCCTCAGAATTGCTGAACCTCAGCTCTGGTCACTTAATAAAGTCCACTGGGAATGCTCAGCATCCGATTATACAGCTAATGAAATATAGGTCCCAAAGTATTTCTCTTATGGTAACACACTTAGAAACAAGACCCGAGCTATTTTCTTAAAATATAGACCCAATATTCATTTAATGACAAGCTCTTCCCAGAGATACCCTACATACTTACAGATCACCATGATTCAGGCTTATGTTGCTGGGCTGGACCAGTGTCTTGTGTGTTCAGAACCAACAGATGCTTTCTTTCAAAGTGGGCTTTTTCCTTCTTTTACTCTTTGCAGTTTTCTCTGCATCCAGTATTGTGAACCTGAAGTTAAATTATATCCCAAGTAGAACAGTAATTGCATTTGATGCCTGGAGTGGTGAACATCAATTAGTTACAAGTGTTCAAAAGCCTCCTGACTGGCAGGTTACATTAGTCTTGTATGAGGATTTTCAATTGCTTCGAAAGGCATTTTCAATCATGTCAACAGGTGGTAAAACTTTTGAATGACTTCACCACTTGTCTCTGTCACCATTCCATTAACGCCCTCATTCATCGGGCATTGTGTAACAAAGCTCTGTGCTGACACCTCTGGGCTAAAAGAAAATGCTATTTCTCACTTTTTTTTTCATTTTTATTTTCACTCAAAGTCGTATTGTAATCAAGGGAGAGGCAAGAACTTCAACCGTTTGCAAGACAAGTTTCAATCAGTGTAAGGAACGGTAGCATCAAAAATTTTCATGGGCATACAATCACCTGGGTATTCTGAGAAAATACACGTTATGATTTAATAGGCGGGTAACGACCTTTCACTCTATGTTTCTTGTTAGTTCTCAGGTAATTCTGATGTCGTATATATGCCAACCAAATATGAGTGGCAAGGAGTAATATCTTGATAGTCTTCAAAGCTAAGGTTTATCCACTATTTTTAAGACTCCCCCATTCTGATTAGTGGGATAAAGTCTAACTTGTTGCTAACATGTATGCTTAAATCTTTCTGAAGACTTTTGGCTCACCTAGAATTGACTCATTTTTGACCAACCACAACTCCTAGGAATAAACAGATTTTAGTAGAAAGCTAGCAATCCTAGTAAGTTGACTCAAGGAAACTTACTCCTATATGTATCTATCCAGGGGGATGAACAGAGGTAAAGAAGGGGCTTTACACAACCACAAAAAGGTCTATTCAAGCATCCCTAGTATTTAACATAGTCCTCGACACAAACTCACATTTGTCTTGTAAATAACGACTGGATTAATAGAAAAGTTCAATGTTGTCAATTGGCATGCTGAACAAGTTCACCTGTCAGATGTTGGTAAGTGAAAGACTGCTTTAAGTATTTGTACAGTTGGAATATGCTAATCCTCCCTTCTTACAGCATATTCTCTTACATAAGTGAAATAAATACCAAAGTACTATGAAATTCCCAGTCATATTATTGGGTTTCTTAAAAGATTGCCATTATAGGAAATGATATGTGCTCTAACCCAAGAAATAATGAAAGAAAGATATTGCCAAATAGAAAATAAAAGATACTCTAAATAATTACTGATTAATAGATGGGAGAAGGTAGAAGATGAGCCCGTAAGAAATTTGAGATAATGAATTGCTATGTGAAATGTATTTGGTCCAGCATCAACTATACTTTTACATACTAAATACATGATGGAGTTGTGGGCGAGCAAGCTGTTATGACTCTTCTTCAAAAAAGTTGAGTCATTTTAAAAGAAGAAACTCTTTTTTCTATAATAGATAAAATTCAGATAAAAGATACCATGTAAGTATCACATAGAGTATAATCATGCCTGCCTTCACCATTTATTGTCTCAACAAATATTTACTGAATGTGTTTCTGTGTTCCTAGGAAGAAAGAGTCTTTGATCTTGGGACAATAGTTGACAAAAGTGAAAAATGTAGTTAATCTCAAAGCATATATGTGTATGAAGAGAGCAATTTCAATGCATGTATATGTGTGATGAGAGTTAAAATAAAGATATATTGTATTATAAAGTATGGTATAATTATAGTATGAGGAGATTTATAAAAATAAAAAAGGGTAGTAGGAATATGATTGAAGAAAATTGCAATTATAAATCAGGACATCACAGAAGGTCTGGTTGAGAAGACATTTGAACAAAACCTGAAGAAGTCAAGGGAATGAGTCCTATATCTAAAGTGGTTGGAAGCGTGCCTAAAGAGTAGACAAAAGCAATACGTGCACAGTGGAGTGAGATACAGAGAAAATAGTAGATGGTGAAGTCAGTGTGGATATGACAGAGTGCAAAAAGATCATTCAGCATAGCAATCAGGGGAATGGCAGCAGAGAGTATTTTGGAAAAAGTATATATGAGTTGATAACATGAAAACAGATGGGCATGGCTTAGTCTTTAATTTTGAATGAACGAAATAGCTAGTTTTTGATGCTTGGGGTAGATCAAAGGCCAGCATTATGTGACAATACTCTATTGGCCACTGTGCTCTAGATATGAACTAAAGTGGATTGACTCTGGAAAGTAGCAGTCATCGAGAAATATTTTTAAAAATAAACGACCCAAAAGAGACCAGGTCTTGCATGACGAGGAGATCAGTGGAGCTGTTGAGAAGGGGTGAGGATGTGTTTAAAATTTGAAGGGAAAAATAGACATATTTGGTTTTAAGTTAAGGATAAAACATAAAAAGAAAGAAGAGGTAAGCA
>JANHMN010001226.1:0-12127 GCA_030674055.1 Rhabdomys pumilio
CCCCCCCCTCCTCCTCTCCCTCCTCCTCTTCCTCCTCCTCCCTTCCCCTCCCCCTCCCCCTCCCTCTCCCTCTCCCTCTCTCTCTGTGTTCAAGCTCATGGTATGAGGGTTTTGAGACAGGGTTTCTTCATTGTAGCCTTGGCTGTCCTGGAACTAGTTCTGTAAAGCAGGCTTGCCTCAAACTCACAGAGATCTGCCTACCTCTGCATCTCCAGTGCCAGGATTAATGGCATGTGCCACCACCGTCTGGCTAGCTTTTCACATCTTAGATAGCTAAAAATCTCAGAGATTGACAATACTTCCACTCTTGCCAACCCTGAGAAATAAGGAGTTTCACATTCTGCTCCTTCTGGTGTCAATTAGTACGGTAATAATAATAACCTTCATTTGCAAGTATAGATCAAAATGATAAGTATCTGAAATGGGGTGCTAGATTCAGATTCTGTAAATATAAAAAAAAAGTTTTAAACTGGGAAACTCCATAGTAAGTAAATTATACTTCAATAAAGTTAATTAAAAAATAATTAAGGTATATGTCTGCTCATCTAGTAATTAACAAATAACACAGACCTATTATTTGCATTGTAAAAGGAAGTTACAGGATAATACAAACTCTAATAATTATTGTTAAATACTGAGGAATAGATCATGCAATTTGCACTTTTGTAAATACATACTACTACAAACTAGAACAGATGACCCATGAAATTCCCTAAATTAGACTTCAGCTTCCATCCACTGCAACATGGCTATTTAAGAGGGGCTGAAAACTAGAAGCCACAGTGAAGGAACTCAGAAACAGAGAGAGTATCCAGGGTGTACAAGTCTTACTGCGATTGTGTTCAGTCCACCAGCGCTTTGTTCTTCCACAGCTGCAGGAAGATTTTGTTCAACTTTCACCGGGTTGTTGCCAGTCACGACGTCAGCACTAAAGCGGTTGTGCTCAGAGATCCCGTCATAGTTACTGCAGGACCCTGTCACAATGCGCTGTTTGTTTCGTAATGTGGTATCATCTAAAAGATGAGTAAAGACAAATTTATTCATATAAATTATTGTCAAGTGCAAACACACACTAAAAATAAACCCTATCAGAGAAGCTGTAGTAAATAATCATCTAAGTCTAGAAATAAAGTAACTTTGATTTAAGATAGAAATTAGGTTGGTGAGCAATGATTAAACATGCAGGACTCTGGAGGGAGAATAACAAGGTTTAAATTGGTGTGTGTGTGTGAGTGTGTGTGTGTGTGTGTATGTGTGTGTGTGTGTGTGGTCTTTTGTTTGTTCAATCTGGGTGTGTCGGGGCATGAGTTCTGCTGAGCCACAAACTAGCTTGCGCATTCTTTTTGCCGTCTGTCCAATTTACTTGGCTCTAGCACAGACAAGGTAATTCTGGAGCTTCTTTTGTTAGAACAGAGATAAGCATTCACCCCGGCCACATTTTACATCATTTACTGGCTTCTCACTGACAAACCTTCAAAATAACCCATTGTCCAGGCAATCAGTGGCAGACTCCAGGACATTCGTTTAAGAATACAGAGTGAGTGAGTAAACTGTGATTCCTATCTCCTTACTGATCATAGATATAGAATTAATTTGTTTGGCTTCTGATATAGGTTGGTCTTAAACATCATCTATAAGCTAACTTATCAAAAGTTTGGTCCCCAATGTAGGAGTGTTCAGAAGTGAAATCTTTGGATTAGGAAGGCTCTAACCTCATTAGCTGAGTCATCTATTTATGAATTTGTATAGCTTCGTGAATTTGGGACTAAAGGCCTTTGTTATAAAAGTTGATCTTTTTCTCTCCCCCCTCCTGACTGTCATGAGTTGAGCAGCTCTGATCCACTACATCTTCCCCGCCAGGCTGTTCTGTCTTACCAGAATCCCAGAAACACAGTCACGTGATCATTGATTGAACTCTCGGACAATATAAGCCACAAGAAACACTTCTTTTAAGTTAACTTGTCTCAGGCATCTTATCACAATAACAGAAAACTGATTCCTAGGTAGGTACAAACATGTGCTCAGTTAAGAAACAAAAACAGTAGGCTAGCAAAATGGCTCATTGTATAGATGTACCTATCCCCAAGCCTGACAACTCGAATTTAATCCCATGATTCTGCAAAATGGTAGGAGAACTGATTCCTGAGGCGTGCTGTTGCACAGCTGTACACACACGTGCATCAAAACAAATAGATGATTCTTAAGATAAAGTAATTACGAGAAACTACTACTGTAAATACAGAAGGGAATCTTCCTGTAACCTATGGTAAACTAAAACAAATGAGTTCATGAAAACCTGGCTTAACTGGGAGACCTGCTCTTAATTTTTTTTAAGTATGTAGATAAGTGCAAAACATAGGACACAGACACCTCCCCTCTCCCACCCCTACCCTCTACTCTTTCTCTGACTTCCTTGTTTAAAAACTATCTTGTTATTCGTTAAGAATTTCCTACAATATGTTTTTATCAAACCTACCCTACCTGTTTCAGTTCCTCCCAGATCTACCCCACCTCCCTAGTCACCCAACTTACTAGTCTCTCCCAGTTTTTCTTTTAAGTCCATCGAGTCCAATTTGTGTTGCCCAAATACTTTTGGGTCCAGAGCCTGCCCTGGCGGGTGATCGACCTAGCAGTGGTCTTATCCTTAAAGAAAACTGCTTTTCCCTTTCGTAGCAGCTAATTGCCAGTGGCTCCTAACCCCGCACTCCCCCTTGCTTTCTTTGCCTTTTGCCATACTTGGTTCTTTTTATTTTAAAGACATTTTTTAAAGAAAAATTGTGGGTGTGTACGCGCGCACACCAGCATGCACGTGTACACACACACATGCGCGTGTGCGTTCGTAAGCGTGAATATGCGTGCATGCTTGTTGCTCCTGAATGTATGTATGTGAACCACGTGCTCTCAGAGGACAGAAGAATACTTCTGAGACCTAAGAACTAGAGTTATTGGGCAGTTGTGAGCAACAGTGCGGCATTGGGAACTGAACCCCGGTCATCTAAGAACAGTAAGTGCTCTAGAGTTATCTCTGTAGCCCCCATTATTTTAAAGCCTTGGTCATTCCTTTGGGAAGGGGAGTTCTGGAGTGAGTCCATGCAAGACTATTCAGCAGGTGGCATACCAGGGTGCGGGGCAAGGAACCGGCGATGCCCTACTCTGTCGATAAAATGGCGCTGCTCTGACCAGATATGAGTTTTCTAAGTTCCTCGGACTCTGGACCAGAGATAGAACACACCTCTAAGAGAACATCTTTTTGGACAAAAAAATTAGTGCAGTACCTTCCAAGAGCCTCTGCTGCTCTTCTCTCGCCTCCTTTGTGTCTGCTTTCCTTTGAAAGAGGGCATGAAGTCTGGAAATTAGCCGGTGCATAGTTCGTTGTCTGAGCAAGCTTGGGCACCAGGTGGTACCAGGAATAAGGCTTCCTTCTATCTAGTTCTTTGTCTCCCAGGAGAGCCCAAGTCACAGCAACTCTCACAGACACAATTCCGTTCTCTGTAGCCTCTCTAGTCTAAGACTCCCACGGGGAGCGGGGGCAGAACTGGCACGTGTGGAGTGCCAGGGTATCTGCTCAACCAGCCAATAGGAGAGTAGTTTACTCAAGGAAAGCTACTGACCTATGGCAGACAGGGAAGACGAACGTCTCATGCTTGCCCCATCACGTAGCCCTGAAATCCAGTATTCAATCTAAAATGGCCTCCACCCATAGTTTTATA
The DNA here is from genome assembly GCA_030674055.1 of Rhabdomys pumilio. NCBI lineage: Eukaryota > Metazoa > Chordata > Mammalia > Rodentia > Muridae > Rhabdomys > Rhabdomys pumilio. The sequence continues at coordinate 3,711 of JANHMN010001226.1, forward strand.
GGTTCGGGTTTTTATTGTTGTTGTCATTGTTTCGTTGGTAAGGCTTTTTTTTCCTGTGTTTTTGAGACAGGATTTCATTCTAACCTACGTTGCCTCAAACTCATGACAATCTCCTGTCTCAGTTTCCTGAGTGCTGGAATTATAGGCATGAGTTATATCACATCCTACTGGACTGTTTCAACTAGAGGAAAAACACAGGAAACAGACATCGCTGTTTGTTTACAGCAAGAGATTATTGCTTTAAAATCTTAAAAAACAAGCCATGGTTTCCTGACTAGAACTCCAGAAGCTCTGGAAACAACAGCAAAAATGAGGAAATCAGTAGATGACTGGGTTAACAAAAGCTGGTATGTGCCTCTCTCCCTGCAGCCAAGCAAGGTGCTGAAAGGGTGGGCCTAGCCTCTGTTGTCAAGAACCGCGTAGGAGGTCAAAAAGGTGGAGAATAGTCTTTTAGAGACTTAAAAAAATAAGTAACAAAAAAAGAACAAAAAAACCCTCTAAGAACTGGCATTGAACAGGACATGCTGCTCAAAAGAGATCTTATCTGCTTTGTCAGACGGCCCTGCTACAACCAGCTACAAGGACAAAAGGCTCTCTTCCATAAGTGGCCAAAAACAAAAGAAAACAACCCATGCCTCTTGTGAATAACCAGACCATCAAATAGCGACCCAGCTGCTCAAGCTCACCCACCAGTACATGTCAGCTCACAAATGACCGCCATAGAGCTGATGGTCTTCCTGCCTCCCTTATGTTACAAGATGAGGGTCTCCTGTTGGATCATCAAGGGAACACCAGGACAGGGAAGCTACTCTGCAGGGGGACATGGACCAGCACTCTCTTAACACAGGTTAAGTCTGTCTTTACAGAGGTGCTCTGGTTAACCTGCATGATGGTCTGAGAACTGATGACAAGTAATGCAAGGAGATCTGCCATCCTGGGTCCCAAATCTGCGGCTCACAGAGCTAAGCTGCAGAAGACTAAGGCTAAGGAACTTAACTTTGCTAAACAGACTGATTTCGTACGTCGCTGATTTTGTTGTGTGTGTAGGTGTAGTGTGGGTGTGTTCGAGACAGGGTTTCTCTGTGTAGCCCTGGCTGGCCTGGACCTCAAACTGTAGACTAGAATGGCCTTGAACTCAGAGATCTAACTGCCTCTGCCTCCTGAGTACTGGGACTCAAGTCCTGCACCACCACTGCCTGGCCTGAATTTCCTGTACATAACTATAATTTTTAAAAAATCATTCCAAAAATGATATGGATGTTTAACAATGGAATATTAGCCATAAAAATTAATAAAACATGAAGCAGTTGTGGTGCATTCCTTTAATCCTGGCATTTGGGAGGCAGAGGCAGGCGGATTTCTGAGTTCGAGGCCAGTGTGGTCTACGGAGCAAGTTCTAGTACAGCCAGGGCTACACAGAGAAACCCTACCACAAGAAACAAAACAAAAAATAAAAAAGGAGGAAAAGGCCGGGCGATGGTGGCGCATGCCTTTAATCCCAGCACTTGGGAGGCAGAGGCAGGCAGATTTCTGAGTTCAAGGCCAGCCTGGTCTACAGAGTGAGTTCCAGGACAGCCAGGGCTGCACAGAGAAACCCTGTCTCGAAAAACCTAAAAAAAAAAATAAAAAAAAAAAATCTAAACTACAGTGAAGTGCTACATCATATCTACTTAAATGTTCAATTTTTTAAAAAGACAGGCATTAGCAAGTGTTGGACAGGGTATAAAACAGTTATAATGCTCACACAATGTGGCAAAACAACATCTCTCCTGGGCTGGGCTGGTCCTCAGAAAGCTAAAAAGCAGAATGACTGCATGCCCCGTGATTTCACTGCTAGACATATTTCCAAGAGAATGAGACTATATGAGCACGTATTCAGACATTTACAAACAAACTGAACTTTGAACATTTTGTTCTACATGAAAGAAGTCAGTCACAAATACCAAATACTAAATCAGGCATGATGGAACATTCCTGTTGTCCCAATACTCAAGAGGTGGAGACAGAAAGATTGCTGATAAAAGATTGCTGAACACCTCAGGCTAGACTGCAATAAATGACGTAGTACACAGAGAGGGAGGGAGAGACAGAGAGACAGATGTTTTTCTTCTTTTCTTTCTTAGTAAATTACTTGCTTACTTCTCTCTCTCTCTCTCTCTCTCTCTCTCTCTCTCTCTTTCTTTTTTTGAGAGGATCTCACTCTGTAGGCTGGATATGGCAATCTTCCTTCATCACCCTCCCAGTGCTGGGATAATAGAAGTAAGCTATCACGTCCAGTTTCAGTTCTGTGGTTTAAAAGATGAACTTTGCACTATGAGAATCACATAGTGTCTTAGTCACTGTTCTATTACTGTGAAGAGACACCATGACCAAGACATCTCTTAGAAAAGAGATCACTTACTAGGGGCTGGCTTACAGTTTCAGAGGTTTAGTCCATGATTATTATGGCGGAGAGCATGGCAGCAGGCAGACATGGATTCCTGGAGAAGTTGTTGAGAGAGTGGACTCTCAAGTGTGCGTGCACATGAGCACAATAATAGAATTAAAAGTATCTAAGGAAACCTTAAAATAACAAGATAAAACTGCTACTTTTCAGCATAAGGCCTATACTGAGAGACGATTCAGTTCTTGTCAATCATTCTAGCACCAAGTGCTCAGAAACCTCATGACAGTATGTTACACATGATGGGAGACACTTCACTATATGATCTGAAGCATCCTTTCCAGTTTCAGAATTTGGTGGCTCCATGTTCAAGTTCTAAAGTCCATTGTCATTATAAAGTTACATACAGGCTTTGATAAGACATGTTTGTTTATAGGAAGTACACCATAAATCCATGAATAAGCAAACTGAACTGAGGCATGTAACTTCATGGTAGTGAGTTCGGCTAGCACACATCAGAGCCTAGGTTCTATCACTGGTACTGAAGGGGAGAATCAATGGGTAAAAGGTGTTTGCCACCAAGCCTGGAGACCTGATTTTCATCCCTGAGCCCACACAGTGGAAGGAGAGAAGCAGCTCCTCCAAACTGTCTTTTCACCTCCACATGTGTGTGACTATTCACATGAGCACATGTGTGTGTGTGTGTGTGTGTGTGTGTGTGTGTGCATGCACGTGCTTTCACACGCATGTGCTCATATGGACATTCACACACACACATACACACACACACACACACACACACACAGAAAGAGAGAGAGAGAGAGAGAGAGAGAGAGAGAGAGAGGAACACACATACAAATAAATGAATGAATGAATAATAATTCAAAGATAATCATGTTCCACCTGACCTCTTAGCACTTATGCTTCCAGTTGCTGCCGGAAGTACAGTGGCACAGGCTAGGGCTCATGCTGGCACATGGCCTAACAGTACTATAGCTGCCAGCATCACAGACAGTGTCACAGGGAGCTTTAGTGGGGTTCTGCCATGAGTTGTCTTTTTGACAGGAAGGATATAAAGGCAATCAAGGCATCAGGAGCTTCTCAATCTTAAATTTACTCGTTTTTAAAAATCACATTTATTTATTTATTTATTTATTTATTTATTTATTTATTTAATGTCCGTGAACATATACATGTGTACTTAGAGTGCCTATGGAAGTCAGAGGATGACCTGACCTGCAGAGTTGATTTTCTCCTTCTATAATGAGGGTCCTGGGGATTGACGTCAGCTCTTTACGCTTGGCAGTAAGGGTGTCAAAAATGTAAACTTTTTGGGCTACAAATCAAAAAATACTCTGAGAAAGGAAGTGAAAGAAAACTCCAAATTCCTTCAAAATACTCAAGGGAACAAATATGGAGACAAAGTGTGGGACAGAAACTGAAGGAGGAGCCATCTGGATATCCATTCCACCTGGGTATCCATTTCATGGGGAGTCACCAAAGGTAGACACTGATGTGAATGGCAGGAAGTACATGCCGAACCATTTAATCACTAGTTTCATTTTTATTTTTCAGAGTCTGTGCAGACTACCTTGGCCTGGAATTCACAGAGGTCTGCCTGCCTCCGGCTCATGACTACTGAGATTAAAAGTGTGTTCCAACTCCTCCATTGTTGGTGGGATTGCAAGCTGGTACAACCACTCTGGAAATCAGTCTGGCAGTTCCTCAGAAAATTGAACATAGGAATACCTGAGGACCCGGCTACACCACTCCTGGGCATTTACCCAGAAGATGCTCCAACATATAGCAAGGACATATGCTCCAATATGTTCATAGCAGCCTTATTTATAATAGCCAGAAGCTGGAAAGAACCCAGATGTCCCTCAACAGAAGAATGGATACAAAAATGTGGCACATTTACACTATGGAGTATTACTCAGCTATTAAAAATAATGAATTCAAGAAATTCTTAGGTAAATGGATGGAACTAGAAATTATCATCCTGAGTGAGTTACCCAATCACAAAAGAACACACGTGATATTTACTCACTGTTAAGCGGATGTTAGCCCAAAAGCTTGGAATAGCGAAGACTCAACTCACAGACCACATGAAGCTCATGAAGAAGGAAGACCAAGTGTGGATGCCTCTGTCCTACTTAGAAGGAGTAACAAAATACTCAAGGGAACAAATATGGAGACAAAGTGTGGGACAGAAACTGAAGGAGGAGCCATCTGGATATCCATTCCACCTGGGTATCCATTTCATGGGGAGTCACCAAAGGTAGACACTGATGTGAATGGCAGGAAGTACATGCTGTCAAGAGCCTGATATAGCTGTCTCCTTAGAGGTCTGCCAAAGGCTGACACATTCAGAGGTGGATGCTCACAGCTAACCACTGATCTGATCAAGGGCTTCCCAAAGGAGAAGTTAGAGAGAAGACTGAAGGAGCTGAAAGGGTTTGTGACCCCATGAGGAAAGCAACAATACCAACCAACCAGAGCTCCCCAGGGTCTAAACCACCAGCCTGGGAGCACATAGGGAGGGACCCATGACTCCAGCTGTATATGTAGGGGAGGATGGATGGCCTTGTTGGGCATAGGTGGGAGAGGAGATTCTTGGTCCCATGAAAAAAGAACACAGAATGAGGGGGAGAATGTGAGGGTGGGGAGGGGGTAGTAGGGGCGGGGGATAGGTGGGGGCACAGCCTCATAGAAGCATGAGGAGGGGGGATGGGATAGGAGGTTTCTGGGTGGTGGGAGGAAGTGGGGTAAGGGGATAAAATCTGAAATGTAAATATAATACCCTATAAAAAATTTAAAAAGAAAGAAAGAAAACTGAAAAAGAAAAAAAAAAGGTGTGTTCCAAGATGTCCTGTTGTACAATATTTTTTTTAAATAGAGCAGGTTTTAACAGTATGTTCCCTTATGATTTCATTGGTAGTGTATTAAGAAAAGGCTTATAATAACAAAAATGCTTTAGAAATACAAATTAGTGTTTGTAGTGTCTGAGAAGGTGAAAATAAAATACAAACAGCAAGGGGGCTGAATCGCATGCTGGTTGAGGCCTTTGTTTTAAATGTTCGCTGCTTTGGTTTATTTGATTAGGCTGACTCTTGCAAGATGAACTATAATGTATTATTTCACAGAACAAAGTATGATACTTTACACTTATCATGGTTTTTATTACTGGTCTTTTCATCATACCCTAATGAAGTTAAAAAAAATTGTTTTTCGTATTTAGCGACAAAGCATGTGTGTCTGCTGTCGGTTGCTGTAGCCCTGCAGATATGACTTACCTTTGCTTTCCCTTGAACCTGATGCCGTAGGGCAAACTGAAGTTTACTAAACAACTCCCAAGTTGTTGGCCTTCTTTTATTTTAACAGATTTTGTTTAGGACAGGGTAGGAAAACTTGGGGACAGTAGGGTTAAAAAATTCATAGGAACACAACAGGCCTGAGGACTTTGGGCTGTTTTCTTTGAAGTGGAACATTTTTTAAAATATTTGATATTTTATTCTAGTTGAATTTTTAAAAAGATTTATTGTATCATACTTGTCCTTATATAATAGCTACCAGTTATATACATGTTTGTTTTTATTTTTTATTCATTTGCCATCCTGATCACAGCCCCCTTCCCTCTTCTTGCTTACCCCCATCCCACCCTTATAAATCCCTACCCCCAGTGCCCCCTCCCCTTCTCTGAGGAGAAGGGGCCCCCCCCTTGGGTACCACCACACCCTGGGGCATCAAATCCCAGTAGGACTAAGCACATCCACTGAGGCCCAACAGGCAGTCCAGGTTGGGGATCCAATGGCAGACAACAGAGTGAGAGATAGCACCTACTCCACTTGTTAGGGGACCCACATGAAGACCAAGCTGCACATCTGCTCTAAATATGTAGGGGGTATTGTTTGTTTTCTAATGACTGAATACTATTCTACGGTGTATGTGGACCACATTTTGTTTATCAATTTGTCAGATGATAAACATTTTTTTTTTGTTTTTTTTGTTTGTTTTTTACTTCTTGGCTAACTGTTTCCTGTGTTGTGCTAACTAAATATTTTAAATTAATAAATTTTGAAGTGAGCTTTTAATCTATTGTAACAATATCTCTCTTCTAATTAATCTAGTTAGAACACTTAAATTTAAAAGAATGCTGGGCATGGTGGTGTATGTTTTTTTATCCCAGTACTCAGGAGGCAGAGACAATGTGGATTTTTCTGTGTGTGAGACCAGTGTAGTCTATATAGAGAATTACTTGGCAGCCAGGACCACATAGTGAGACCCTGTCTCAAGAACAAAATTAGCTTGAATACTAATAGCATTTGAGTAAGACATGTTAACATATTTTTGTCTCTCAATTCTATTTATTTTCCTGTTCCTATTTTCTTCCCATCTTGTAGGTTGCATGAAAACTTTTAAAATTTCATTGTGATTTATCTGTACTACTATGGAATACATTTCAGTAATACATTATAGAATGCAGCCAATTACACTATGCATATTATTGTCTCACACTCTGCTGACATTGTTATGACAAGTGGTAAAGAATTCTTCCTTCCTTTAGGCCTGTTTAACTTTTTTTTTATACATATATTTTTAAATGTCTCAGCTGCAGAGGGAGAGCATTATGTTAGCTGGCATTTATTTTTTTGAGGTTTCAACTTTCAAACATAACTTTTAAAACACATTAAGGAGGTTGGAGAGATGGCACAGCAGTTAAGTGCTTACTGGTTTTCATGAGGACCGGGTCCGGCTCTAAGACTCCACATCAGTAAGTTCACAAGCATCTGTAACTGCAGTTCTAGGGGACTGGACATTCTCTGATCTCTCTCAGTGCACCTTGATGGGCACTAGGCACACAGATGGGGCACAATTAACTCACACAGGTGCGCATACATCCACATAAATAGAAATTCAACTGGCTGTGTCTGGTCGTGAACGCCTTTAATCCCAGCATTCAGGAGGCAGAAGCAGATGAATCTCTGTGAGTTTGAAGCCAGCCTGGCCTATACAGTGAGTTCCTATATATATGAAGTGAGGCTATATAGAGAAACCCTGTCTCAAAAAACCAAAATAATAATAATAATTAACATAAACCTTTAAAGGAATAGGATAGTCTATTCCACGCATCCTTACTTTTACTCATTTCACTTTTTTCATCATTGAATGACATTATTCTTTTGACATTTTTAACAGTGTATCTGCAGTTCAAAATTTTTCCTTAATTCTGAAAGGATGTATTAATGAATGTATAATCTGTATCATATCTTCATATTTTCTCAATGTTTCAGGTTTCCCCTTAAAAAAACAAACAAACAAACAAACAAACAAAATCACTACCATGTAAGCAGGACTATTGTCTATGTATACGTGAATGTTCTGGTCCCTGTAAGCAGTTGTATGGGAAGTCATAGAACAAATAACATGTGATGGTAAACAGGCATTTTGAAAGGATCTAAATATTCAGTTATAACTTCCATGTAAAGGCACCAGGGTGCTTGCTTTTAACTTCTAACTATAAAGAAGCATGAGGATTTATTGTTTTATAAAATACATAGGGCTTTCACTGTGTTTGGTATAGTTTAGTTTATAAAATATATAAATAGGTGAAAAGGCATAAGGCCATTTAAGCACACTAGTGTGTAGGGATCATAATTCACAGGGACAAATTAATACCTTCTAAAACATCCTTGGCCTAGGCCCTGAGAAGCCAGTAAGGCAGTGGAGATTAATTCAAACGTGCGCTAACAGGATGACACTGGTCTAGGCTCAGAGAAGACTTACCAAGAGAAACCCAGGCTCAAGGCCTCAAAACCAACAGCTCCAGGAAAGAACCTCCTCAGAGAGCAAAGTGGGGTTCCTTTACATAACTTTTGAGGTGGGGCCCTTAAACCAAAGGCTCCAGACCGTGATCTCAGAGTGCAAAGGGGGTGTCCTTTACCTGACCTTTGAAGTTTGGCCCTAAACCTTAAAAGAACAGCTCCAGGCCATGGTCTCAAAGTGCAAGGGGCTCAGAGAGGGGACTGGATTT